>JADRCD010128593.1:9841-26984 GCA_019843815.1 Montemys delectorum | reverse complement strand
AGAGAGAGAGAGAGAGAGAGAGAGAGAGAGAGAGAGAGAGAGAGAGACAGAATTCTGGAATAGATTTAGGTGTAGAAAGAGATTTGTCTTGAAGGCTGATGGAGACAGTTGCATAAAAGGAGAGGTAACCAACCACATGGCTGGACTTAGAATAAATAGCATAAGTGAGTTATGAGCTAGCAGTAACAAGCCAAAGCTTTGGCCTGGGCAATTATTTGTAAATAACCTGATCTCAGAATCATTATTTCAGGAACTTGAGTGTTGGTCGAAAAGCTTTCAGTTACAAACAGTATCATCAGACACAGAATTTCAGTTTGGGAAAGTCCCACATAAAATATGCAAATAAACACTTCCCGAAGCAGTTTCTGGCTCTTTTAAGAGGAGGTCTATAAACTAACTCGGCTGCCAGAGCTGCCTCTGGGATCTCTCTCATACCTGAGCCTGAGGGCACAGTAGTAGCTGTGGCTTCTCCCAGGCATAGCATGGTTCCAAAGAAATGTCAAAAAGAGCACTAGAGAGAGCCAGATGGCCCACTTTAGGTGCCTGGGGGAGAATCCCAAAGAAAGGGACCAACCAGAAGAGCAGAATGAGGAGCCAGCTGCCTGCTGAATTAAGGGGGTGGAGTTGAACAGCTGAGGAGCCTGTAGATTTTCCTGGAGTTGCAATGGGACTGAAAAGCCCCGAACTGGAATATTATTAAATATAAAAACAGTAAAAAAGAAAAGAAACCAGGTATATATAATCACTAAAATAGTTTAAAATTAGTAAAATAAAGTCCTTAGAGAGAGAATAAGTTTAAAGAAATAAGGCACATAAAGATAAGAGGTATAAGGACACAGAGTGTTTGGACTCTCTCTAAGGTAATTTTAAAGGGTTTAAGGATAAAAACAAAAGGGAGATAAATGACATGGTTGGAACTGACACATTAACAATTATGATTACTATTATATTGGTAATTTTATTTTAATCCTGATAGCCAAGATGACTTCTTATGCTATCTCAAGGCAATGTGTTTTAGAAAGACAAGGATATGAGAAAAATAATGAACAGAAACAAACCTTGGAAGAAAATTAGAAGTTTATAAATAAGAATGAGAAAGGTCAGTCTCTGTTCCCTGCCATTGGATCTCTTTCCCCTTACCTGGGCCTCAGTGGGAGAGGATGCACCTAGTCCTGCTGGGACTAGATGTCACAGGGTGCAGTGGTACCCAAGGGGGCTCCTCTACGCTGAGGAAAAGGGGAGGGGCAATGGGAGGAGAGATTTATAAGGGTGGGACTGAGAAGAAAGGAGGGAGGGGGCCTGTGATCAGGATATAAAGTGTATTAAAAAAAAAGAATGAGGAAGAGACTAAGATGATAGAGATACAAGAAAAGGAAAAAAGGTGAAAAATGAAACAAGCCTTAGAAATAATATTACACAAAAACCCTATGAATAAATTGAAGAAGGTACTAAGAAACAGAGGAAGTAAGGCCAGAACATACAGCAACAAGACTGGAAAAGGGCAGTCTATATATGTTAGAAAACCTAAAGTGATTTTCCCAGATTTGTTAAGAACATTAAAAGGGGATGAAAGAGATCCACAGCGTAATCAAGAATGTTGGTAGCAACCTATAGAGACACAAGATTTAAGAAGATTGAAGGAAGCAATAATGACCTATGACTTAGATTCACCAAAATGTCAAACAGATACTTAATAACTGGGCCATGCAATACTGAATAGTTACAAAAGATAAAGAGATTTGATGACAACCATCTTAGATCTTGGCCCTCAATTACAATGCCTGACATGGCAAAAAGATGAGGATTTAATCTTGGAGCAACAGAATAGGACTAGAGGCATTGATATTGTCAAGGATCAGTTACCAGGTAAAGGTCCATACTCTGAATTGAAAGTATAGATTACCTTGATGATGCTGTCATAGAGCAACGTCGTACAATAGCCTTAAATGCTTGGGACAAGGTTAAAGAACAGGGAACAGCTGAATCACTTACAAAGATAACCAAGGGTTCAAATGGATCGTTCAATGACTTTTTACAAAGATTAACTACAGTTCTGAATAGAGCAGTATCAGAGTCAAGTGTTAGAGAAATTTTGATTGAATCTTTAGCTTCTGAAAATGCTAATGTTGAATGCAAAAAGTCTATTAGACCATTAAGGGCCAGATCCACGCCTCTTTATTAATGGACTAAAACCACTGAGGATATAGACTAATTCTCACAATTTAACTATGGTTGGATAGACAATTACAGGAGATATAAAAACACAAAGAGCCATTGCCATGGCTTAGAAAGATCAGGTCATTCCCTAAAGGATTGTTGACAGTTTCTAAAGATAAATTCTTCTGTAGTGATAATAATGATTCATGGGGAAAGCCCTGTGAAATGTAGACCATGTGGATGGAATGGACAGAGGCTCACAAGTACAGGTCAGCCAAATATATTTGAGGCAATTCCTTAATGTCGGGAAACTGACTAAGGGGCATTGCTCAAAGCCCAACAAAAAACCAACATGAGCCATTTTGTTTCCTGCACACCAAGGAAAGACTGTTCTGAAAAAAACAACTAGAAAAAACAAAGCCTGATAGGACAAACAGAGCTCCTCAAAACTTAAACAAACCATTTCACAGAGATAGAGCCACTCCTATGGATAAAGCAAGAGATTCTAAAGACAAAAAAAAAAAAAAAAAAAAACCAGCTATTTTTAAATGGATTAAATGCATAGGACTGGGCTAGAGAGATGGCTGAGCAGTTAAGAGCACTGACTGCTCTTCCGGAGGTCCTGAGTTCAAATCCCAGAAACCACATGGTGGCTCACAACCAGCTGTAATGATATTTGATGCCCTCTTCTGGAGTGACTGAAGACAGCCACAGTGTACTTACATATAATAAATAAGTAAATCTTTAAAAAAATACATAGGACCAGAAGATCAAATAGGAAAATTAAGGCTATATGTGGCAGATACAGACATAAATCTATGGGTAAAAGATCTATTACAACAGTGGGAAGCAAAGATTAGCATTCCTCTAACTTCAGAGACAGGCTTTAAATGAGAAGTTCCTAATAAAGAAACTAAAAATGTTATTGAAGACAGAGTATCCATAAGTATGATACAAGAGAGGCTGACTGTTCAACTTCATATGAGGGAGCCACTGCTGGTAGATCAGCAGTTGCCCTACCACTAAAGTAGCAAACTGACAAGCTTGTGTCAATAGAACAATGGCCTACAACAAAAGAAATATTACAGGCCTAGAACAGCTAGACCAAGAGCAGCTGGAGGCTCAACATACAGAAAAGTTCACCAGCCCTTGGAACTTTCTTGTCTTTGTCATTAAAAAGAAATCTGGCAAATGGAGGATGTTGAGAGCTCTAAGGGCAATTAGTAAAATCATTCAGACAATGGGCTTTTTACAGCCTGGAATCCCATTGCCTTCCTTGCTCTCTAAGGTATAGCCATTTATAGTGATTGAGTTAAAAGATTGCCTTTTCACAATCCCTTACATGAACATGATAGGGAAAGGTCTGCTTTCTCAGTACCTACTTCAATAGAAATTGTCCAATAAAGAGATATCATTGGAAAGTCTTGTCACAAGGAATGTTGAATAGTCATTTCTTTTCTACCAGGGCCAACTCTCTCTCAACCTCAGCTAATAATTTTCTTGGGCTATCTAAATCATTATCACCTTGTAATGTTTGAAATAAATTTCAGTTTATGTCAATGTTTTGTACAATAGCTGTTAGAAATAAATCATAAGCACTTTCCTCAGTCTATAATTTACCATTATATGGATGATATCTTTATTGATTGATTCAGATACAAATACCTTAGGAAAAAACGTTTGACAATGTAAATTTTGCCTTGCAGGGGATTATAAATTGTTCCTGAAAAGGGGAGATTCTATTAATTATCCAGGATATAAGATAGGTCTACAAAACCAATTTACCAAATTAGAGAGACCACTGGATGACAGCCAACAAATTTCTACTTCCTTATATTTTTGGATTTCAATAGATTAGGATATGTTCATGTTCATATTAAGAGATATTAGGAAAAGTAATTGTCACTTTCTGTTATTTTTGATGTTAGAGGTGGAATTAGGTTTGTGTAGGTTTGTTGAAAGATTACTTTCTTGCTTCTTCTAGGGTATAGTTTTGTTTCCTTATATTGGTGTTTTACATCTATTATCCTTTGTAGGGCTGGATTTGTGGAAAAATATTGTGTAAATTTCATTTGCTCATGAAATATCTTGTTTTCTCCATCTATGATAATTGAGAGTTTTGTTGGGTATAGTAGCCTGGGCTGGCATTTGTATTCTCTCAGGGTCTGAATGACATCTGCCCAGGATCTTCTAGCTTTCATAGTCTCTGGTGAGAAGTCCAGTGTAATTCTGATAGGCCTGCCTTTATATGTTACTTGACCTTTTCCCCTTACTGCTTTTAAAATTCTTTGTTTAGTGCATTTGATGCTTTGATTATTATGTGATGGGAGGAATTTCTTTCCTGGTCCAGTCTATTTGGAGTTCTGTAGGCTTCTTGTGTGTTCGTGGGCATCTCTTTCTTTAGGCTAGGGAAGTTTTCTTTTAAAAATTTGTTGAAGATATTTACTGGCCCTTTAAGTTGGGAGTCTACACTCTATTCTATATCTATTATCCTTAGGTTTGATCTTCTCATTTTGTTCTGGCTTTCCTGGATGTTTTTGGTTAGGAGCTTTTTGAATTTTCTTTGACTGTTGTGTCAATGTTTTCTATGGTGTCTTCTGCCCCTGAGAGTTTCTCTTCTATCTCTTGTATTCTGTTGGTGATGCTTGCATCTATGACTCCTGATCTCTTTCCTAAATTTTCTAACTCCAGGGTTGTCTCCCTTTATAGTTTCTTTATTGTTTCTATTTCCATTTTTAGATCCTGGATGGATTTGTTCATTCCCTTCACCTGTTTGATTGTGTTTTCCTGTAGTTCTTTAAGGGATTTTTGTGTTTACTCTTTAAAGGCTTCTAGCTGTTTACCTGTGTTCTCCCGTATTTCTTTGAGGGAGTTATTTATGTCCTTAAAGTCCTGTATCATCATTATGAGAAGTGATTTTAGATCTGAATCTTGCTTTTCTGGTGTGATGGTGTGTCCAGGACTTGCTATGGTGGGAGAATTGGGTTCTGATGATGCCAAGTAACCTTGGTTTGTGTTGCTTATTTTCTTATGCTTGCCTCCCACCATCTGGTTGTCTCTAGTGCTATCTGCCCTGGCTATATCTGGCTGGAGCCTGTCCTTCCTGTGATCCTGGTTGTGCCAGAATTCCTCAGAGTCAAGCTGTCTCTGTGATCCTGTGATCCTGGGCATGTTAGGGTACCTGGGAGTGGAGCTTCCTCTGGCTGTTGTGGGACTCATTGAGTACTTTACACCCAAGGTCTGCTCAGGGCACTGGCCCAGACAGACAGGAAGGAACCCTTGCCACTGGGCTGGTGGAGTTCCTGTGTGCCTGGGTCCTACTGGTCCCAGCTACTTCTGGTGTTGGGACAGATATTGTGTCCTCCTCATGTCTGATCCTATGATCCTTGGTGTGTTAGAATGCCTGGCAGTGGAGCTTCCTCTGGCTGTTGTGGGACTGGCTGCAGAATTTGTGTCCAAGGTCAAAAAGGTTCTTAAGAGCAATTCCTATCTGTGTTGTTTGGAAATCAGTTCAGTTTACATGTCAGCAGCAGCAGCTCCACCCACTCACAAATGCTTCATGGATGCATCAGTAGTTCAGTTTGGTAGAGTTGGAAAAGCAAACACAAATCAGCAGTGGTGGCACTACCTAGCAGAGACAACCAGGCCTGAGTCTGGGCACTAGTCAGCAGGAGGGACCCAGGGATGCCAGGGAAGTGAAGAGCAGCAAAGAGTGGAGACCCACAAATGTTGCACAACTAGCTCTAGCCAAGCTTAGCCTCTGTCACTGCCTGTGGAGTCCTATTTATACTCTCTAAATATCACATGTCCTCCACGGGTCTTGCCTCAGCACCTGTCTTGCCTGACTTCACCCTGCAGCCTGAGTCTGCAGAAGCAGCAAGAAACTGCTGCACACTACCAGAAGTTTTTAGGTGTGTTTCTCTCTATGGAGTCCTCACAAATGCATCTCAACTATGCAGTATAAGGCAGATCGATACTGCATGTTCTTAGTGAAGAACCCTTCATTACATGCTTGCTGTAGCAGAACATTCTCTCTTCTGTGTCTGCTTCAGCAAAACATTTCTTCATGAGTCTGCCTTAGTTTTTTACCTGTGTCCACTTTAGGAAAATACTCTTTCACATGTTTGCCTCAGCAAAACACCATCCAACCAACTTTCCAAAGTACCCTTAAGTTTCCACTTTAGAATATGGCATTTAAAGATATTTTTATTAATTTAAGGCTTTTTGGACATTGAGAAGCGTCAGCGCCTGCAGCACCCCATTCAACTTGGGTAGGCATATTTTTTTTCAACCTACTTTAATAAAGGTCCAACTCCTCTGTAGCTCTGAGGTAGTGGGAAAGAAAGGTTATTAGGATATGAAGAAAGTGGACTTATTTAGAAATAGTTCTTTGGGGGCAATTCCAATCTTCGCTGTTCTCAGTCCAGTACATTAGCAAACACCAAACATGAATCAGCAGCTGCAGTCCAGTCTACTCAGCAGACACCACACACAAGTCAGCAAGGGCAGTTGAATCCAGAAGAAAACAAGAGGTTGGCCTTGGCCTGAATCTGCTGAAGTGGCAAGAAGTCGCAGGAACCTCATGAGAAGTTCTTTGGTGAGTTCTCTCTGAAGTCACCACAAATGAAGTTCAGCAATAGAATGTAAGGAAAACCAGTACATGTGTGTTATCAGCGAAGACTAGCAAGCAAGGTGGAGCCAGACAAACCAGTAGGTCTAGTTCCTACTGTCTGTGGGGTCATATTTATATTCTTTCTAAACATCACACATCCTTTCATGTGTCTGCTATAATAAAACATCTTTCACCTGTGTGCCCCAGCAAAACATCATTTGACATAACTGACTTTCCAAAGAAACTAGAAGTTCCTACTTCAGGAAGAAAATGATGAGCATCAAAGGACCTACATTTGGAGATGTCTTTATTTTTGTTAAGTTAGTCACTAGGCAAAGAAAATGCCTTAACTTCATCTGTAGACAGAATGCGGTCCAGAAAGGAGAAACAGAAGCAAGGAAATCAACTGCTGGACTCTACCAAGACAGGGTAAGCAGGTCCTTCTTAATTACTGCTTCACAAAAGATCTGTCAGATATTCTGGGGTAGAAGGCTGAACGTGATGCTCCAACACTTTAGAGAATATTGGGGATTGTCCAGGCAGTCAGCTGTCTCTGTCATTTCTATAATTTTTGGAAGCTGTGCCCCTGCACTTCCTACATATGCAGGTAATATTTATTCTTTTTCAGGTCTCTGATGGGGTTGAAGACTAGATAGTCATAGTCTTACTCTAAGCTAAAATTGTTTAGTATTTAAGATAATGTTCCATGTCTAAGAAGATGTTTTGAGGTTGATACTACAAGATAGGATAAATAGAATTTTTCCTCAATTGCCAAATACTATATAGACTAAAAATTGCTAACATATATCATAGCATATGCTTTCATAATTACTAAAATTATATTCAATTTATATTTGAAATAAAAAGAACCTTTTATTGGACTAAAAAGAGGAATTTTAGAGAGACTATCTTGTGTATTGTATGGCTGCAACACCTGTCAATTAAAATCCTACAGCCTACAGGAAAGGGTAGAATAGAAGGTGGCTCGGCTGCGAGGCAAAAAGAATTCTCAGATAGTGCCTGCCAGGTCAAGAGATTTGCCCAGGAAGATGTAATGCGATGTTCTCATGGTACCTGAGCACAGGATATCAGCTACGAGGTGGAATGGAGACTAGAATAAATAGGATAATGTAAGTCTTGATATAATAAGAGAAGAGCCTAGCTATATGGCCAATGTAGTGGCTATTCCTGGTTGTCAACTTGACTATGTCTGAAATGAACTACAATCCAGAATTAGAAGGCTCACCTGTGGCCCTAATCTGGAGGCTGAGAGATACAAGTTTCTGACCTGAATCTTGGCATGGAGACCTTGAGGAATAGTGGCTATGAATCCCATAGGATTAACATAGAAAGCTCTATGAGTTCAAGATCATCTGGGATTAAAGGTGTGGTGGCATAGTGGCTATGAATCCTAGAAGATTAAGACTGGAAGATCTACGAGTTCAAGCAAGGTCATCTGGGATTAAAGGTGTGGTGGCACACACCTTTAACCTGGGCCACACTTTTTGCTGGAGACCTATATAAGGACATTGGAAGAAGGAAGGCTCTCTCTGCTTTGCCTGCTTGCCTTGTGGGACTGAGCAACTGCTGGATCCTTGGACTTCCATTCACAGCTGCTGCCGACCGTTGTTGGGAGTTGATTGTTGGGAGTTGGACTACAAACTGTAAGTCATCAATAAATCCCTTTACTACATAGAGACTACCATAAGTTCTGTGACTCTAGAGAACCCTGACTAAGACAGCCAAGTTATTTATAAATATATTTCAAGTTTGAGTCTTATTTCTGGGAGCAGGGGGCTGGGAGGAAGAACCAGACCTAACTTCTACATTTAGGGGACCCTACAAAAGGAAAACAGTTCCCCAAATCAGCAGGAAGTAATTTTAAGAGAGCAATGGCCCCATTACCAAAAGGCAGGAGGAGCTAATTTTGGTCATTTGATGGGTTTGTTGTCATTAAAGGGGGATTGGTTGCAAGTTGTTGACGGTCTTTGTCAGGGAGGAAACAAAGTAAGCGAATTTGGATTCAGGGATTTATTTTCTCTCTCTTTTTCTTTCCTCTCTCCTTATACCTCTCCTATCTAGTGTTAGAAGGAAAAGAGGAGAGAATGCTTAAAAGAAAAAAAGAGGGGGTATAGGAATAATACAGGAATAATAGGAATAAAGCGTAGATTATTGAATCTACTCTAACTATAGAGCTACTACTAGCCAAAAGCCTTTCATTGGTATAGATCTTTGTATATTGATACAAAACTAAGGTTATATTTTAATACAACATATTATGTATATATGTTTTAATCCTTTTTAAAGTATAAACCTATGCAATTCATTTAAAAATGCAATTCTTGTTCTAGTTCTTGAAAGCTGCTATTACAAACTGTTTAGGATACTTGAGAAATGCAAGTTAATAGTTAATCAATCAAACTTATGGTCATGTTAGATACTAGTCTAGTCTATTACAGAAATATGATTCCAAGGTTGGACAGATTTAAATAGTTAGAAACAAGCAATGTTTGCCTATTCAGATATATTATAGATAGATAGATGGTCTTTCAAAACCTCAGTGTTCTGGGTTTGAGATGACTGATCAAGAAAGAGGAACTCCACATGGAAGTTCTTCAATGCTCATCATCTGTTTGAAGTATAATGGAGGCACCACAAGGAACAGGTATGTCTCACTGTCAAAACAGGCCTTTAAGTAATAAAACGTCTTTAAGTGCCATTTTCTGTAGATCTCTGAAGTTTTCTTTCCACCATTTCTTGATATTTCCAACGTTCTCTTTTACAAACCACTTGGCACAGTCACTTAAAAGCTAGCACACTCTTGGTTCACTGTGGCCTTGCCTCCCTGAGGGGCCTGTTCCTGGTGTATCTGATTTCTCTGCACATTACTTACTGCCCAGGACACTTATCTTCTGGACTCAAGGCCTTGGTTGACCCTGTTTGCCAGGTTATGAGGAACCACTTTAGCTGATGACTGGAAGTTTTCCTGGTCTGGAGCCATCACGAATATGCCCCCCATTTCACTTTTTCCTGACCACTCAGTGGACATGATCTGGAAGGAGCTATAAACTGAGGAACCTGCCTGATTCCATTGTGAAGGTAGGAGCTATTATGCTGTATTGTTTCCATTTACTAAGAGAGCTGAGTTTCTGTTTTGAAATCTGTTTCCTGGGGCGTGACCTGCCTGAACCCATGACCCTGACTTGTTTTTGAGAACACTCTGTGACCCTCACTGATCATGTGGTGACGTGGTGGTTTGTTTGTTTGCATTTTTTTTGTCTTTGTTTTTTGAGATTTTCCTGTATTTCCTTTACTCCATCATCTCTCTTTTGTAAACCTACTTTGCAACTACTTGTGATTTTATTCCTTTAAAGGGTCTCAAGAAATGGATTTGGGGCTGTTCTCTTTTGCTCAACTTAGGAGGCAGTTGCTACCCAGCTCTTCGGTGCACCCCAATAAAATCCAGCTTGCTTCATTCAAATTTGATTCAAAATTGTGGTAGTGGTCTTATTCCTTCTCAGCCTAAAGAGGTAGAAGCCTCAGTGCGCATGGGAGGCAGCCAGGTTTCTCAGGAAGGACCCATTCCCAGGGCTTCCTGGGGTCCCATAGATGCATGCATCTCACAGACTCACATGTCACGCCCTGCAGCCAGGTAGGCACAGGCAATAGTCTGAAAGGGCAGTTTCCTGAGTGAGGGTAGAATGGCAAACCTCTGATGCTACACTCTCATCTCCCTACCCCCTAGGGATCATCATACAATGGGCAGTCTCTCTAAGCAGGTGGCCCTAAACCCAGCCCCCTAGAGACCCCATCACAGTCCTGAATGCTCAGAATAATGGCAAACATCCTGAAGGCTAAACTATCCCTGCTACAATCCCACCCCGTTGGCTTAGATCTTTCAAAGTCTACTTTAATAAGGGTTCTTCAAGGTTCCAACCTCCCTTCTAGCCCACCACCCACCTGAGGTACTGAAAAAGAAAAGTTAACGGGGCAAAGGGTGAAGTGGAAACGTAAAGGTTCTTTCAAAAGTCTACTGGATGGTCTTTTGCTGCAGCAAACACATGAAGGAACGTTTCATTGACGTGAACACAGGTGTGAAAAGCTAAGGCAGACTCATGAGGGAACGTTTTGCTGAAGCAGACACAGGAGAGAGGATGTTCTGCTAAATCAAGCACGTGAAAAGACACACAATGAAGGATTCGAACAACACATAAGTACTTTTTTGCCTTACATTGTGTAGTTGAGCTGCATTTGTCAGACTCCATAGAAACACACCAAAAACTTCTGGTGGTGTGCTGCTGTTTATATCGCTTCAATGGATTCTGGCTGACTGGATGCATGTGCTAAGGCAGGGCATGTGATGTTTGCAGGATGTAAATAGGACCTCACGGAGTGACGGAGAGGGAGCTAGGCTTGCTGGGACAGCTAGCTGTGCAAGGTTTGTGGGTCTTGAGTCTTCACTGATCTTTGCTTCCCTGAGAGAGGCACTGCTGAGAATTTCTGGTATTCCTGCTGGTCCTCCTGCTGACTCGTGCTGAGGCTGAGGGCTGGCTGTCTCTGCTGGGCTGTGCCACCACTGCTGATTTGTGTTTGCTATCCCGACTCTACTGAACTGGACTGCTGGTCTTATCTGTGAAGTTTTTGCCTGGATCGAGCTGCCACTGCTGACCTGTGAACTGAACTGCTGATTTCCAGACAACACAGATGGGAGTTGCTTTTTCTTTTCCACTACCTCTGGTGGGCTACAAAAGAGGTTAAAGCATTTAAAGTTACAAAAGGGGCATGTAGACCTGTTTACAAATAGTTGTTTGGGGCTATTCCAATCTTCATTGTCAGCAGTTCAGTCCACTTAGCAATAACCCTGATGAATCAGCAATGGCAGTCAGATCCAGAAGAAACCTTGAGGTTCTACTAATTGGCCCAAGTTTGTGGAAGCAGCAAAAAGCCACCGGAATGAGAAGTTCTTTGGCGAGTTACTCTCTATGAAGTCATGTCAAGTGAGGATCAGGAACACAATGTAAGGCGAACCAATATAAGAGCATCATCAGCGAAGACTAGTGAGGCAGAGCAAGGTGAAAGAATGCCAGAGCCTCCTCCTACTGTCTGTGGGGGGGGGGATGTCATATTTATATTTTTTCTAAACATCACATGTCCTCTTACATGTCTGCTTCAGCAAAACATCTTTTCACCTGTCTGTCCCAGCAAAGCATCGTATGACATGTTGAGTTTTCAAAGAAACCAGCAATTTCCACATCACACTTCCTACCTCAACCCCCAGGCATTGGGGGTTACTAAATACAACTGCCAGCTTATCCCATCAAATCTGAGAGGAAGCTGAGTATGGTGGCACAGGCCTTTATCCAGAACTTGGAAAGGAAGAAGCAGGCAGGAGGTCCCAGGCCAGCTAGCTAGGATACTACATAGTGAGACCCTGTCTCACCAACAAGATGAGGGAAGTTGAGAGAGGGAAGAAATGCTATAGACTAATGTTTGTGGACTCCAAACTTCTCTTTTGAAGCTCTGGCCCTCGATGTAACTGTATTTGAAGATTCCCCATTCCTTGCCCACAAATGCCTAATGTACCCTCCAGCAGTCCATGTGCTGTAGTTCCAGTCTCTTATTGAGGTCTTGGAGATGGTAGATGTTGGTTTCAGACCCAGAACAAGTGGCTGAGGTACCTATTTAACATATCAAATTGGACCTAACTTCCAGGTTCTCCCAGCATCCCTCAGTCCCTACCTGTTACAAGGTATGGCTGGCACACCCCACCCTGTACCCAGAACTTTCCAGTCCAGGGGCTAGGCTTCCCCTCCCAAAGAGGCTCTTTCCTATATAATCCTGATGGAGGATGGTTTTGTGCATTGGGTATTCAATGCTGATATCTATGTCCAGACATCTGGCTACAGTCTAGATGATGGCATGGTCAAACAGCTCTGTTCTCAATGTTATAAAAAATTCCTTTCCATTACCTCTGACTTGTTAATAAAAGGGCTGCAATCACTTATAGCTGTGTAGATTCCAATCTATTATAACCAAATTAGGCTGCTACTGCCCAGCCAAATGGTCCTTTACCTGCATCTGAGTCTTGCCCTGATTTGTTCTGGTTCCTGTGTATCCTCATGGCTGCTTTCTCATAGTGATCTCATAGTGAATCCTCCTGGTCTCTCCAAACCTTCTCCCTGTGGTCCTCCTTTACACTCTGATCTCCTTTTGGACCCCTTTACTGGGATCAGAAGTCCTGCTGTATCTCCTCTGCTCAGCTAATTGGCTGATCAGCTCTTTTATCGACAGGTGATACTTCCACACAGTACACAAAAGATTCTCTCTCTATAATATAGACATTTTGCTCTCTCGTGCTCTATCTCTCTCTGCATTTCTCTCTCTGTGTGTGTACACTCACTCTTTCTACCCCTTCTCCTCAGTCTTCCTGTCTGCATGGTGATTTCTCTGGCCCCATTCTTTGGGACCAGTGAACCCACCTGAGAGCTGGCCCCTGCTATTAGTAGAGCTTTTAGAATTTAGGACAAGGTGGTTAGGCATGGGGCTGCCATGCTAGTAAGGGACAAATGCTGACCTGCAGCATGAGGCTTCGTGTGAGCTGTTGCTCTAAGGGAGACTACACCTTGTCGATTGATCCTTCTGTATACAGAGGGTGGGTTCTCTTCTTGGCGTCTCTGCTGTGTTGTCACACACCAAAGAGACTTACCAGGAACTAGTGCCATGCTTTTCAGCCTTCAAAATTGTGAGCCAAACGAACCTCTTTTCTTCATAAAGCACCCAACTTCACGTTTTGTTATAGCAGCAGAAATGAGGCCTCTAAGGAAAGAAGTAGTTAAGGAACCTGAAGATACAGGGGATGGGACCTGGTGAGATTAGCGTCCTAATGAGGCCACGTGGTAGTGCGCGTGCGCAGAGGGGTATGGGAGGTGTCAGGGGGATGGTGACCTTAGCTGTGGACAGTGGGCAGGGGGAGGTACGGGAAAGACGTGGATGAGGTAGTGACCTTGAAGTTCTGAAGCTGTGTCAGAGACTGTTGCTTCTAACAATAGGGTGGGAGGTCCAGACATGTTGGGGCACTGCACAAAGGTCCCGTGCCTGCAGATTTCCAGAGAAACTGCGAAGGTCAAGCACACAGGGAAAGATGTAAAAATATGTTCTTCGATCTAGAAAGTGAGGAACTGGTGGAGACTAACAGTCTGGTAGTGATCTGTGTTACCTGTTGGTCCAGGCCTTATTAAGCTCCTACAACCAGGACCAAAGGTGGCTAATAGCCCAAATGACTGCTACACTACCTGTCTGACCAAGACAAGGCCAGATCTTTCCTTGGGTCCTTAAGTTAGTACAGGTATCCCATCTCTAGAAACCACCTTCTTGGAAGAAATGACATTTACCCCGAGGTGATTTTCAATATAATTATGGTTCCCTGTGCATTGAGGGTTGTATTACAACAGGAAACTTAATTCCAAATTATAATTATATAATTAAGACATTATTTCTTAAAATATTGGCCATAATCTCCCTCGCATGGGGTTGCCTTGGTCATGTCTCTTCACAGCAATAGAATGGTATCTAAGACCCTCTAGAAGGTTTGCTCCAGGTTGATAAAGTCAGTCTGAACTGAGTTTTCATTCTCATCTCTTTGTCTTGGTCATACAGGTTCATGCCTGACACCTGCAGAGCCACATCCCTCCCCATCCCACTGCATGGAGAATGTGGACAGAGGTGGGGGAGCTAAGTCGTAGTAGCAGTTCACAACAGTGTGGAAGCAACCCAGGGGTCAAACAATGAATGGGTAGGCAACGTCTGAATGAAAACGACTCCCATAGGCTTATATTTGCATGCTTATTTCTACAACTGATGAACTGTGTGGAAGGATAAGAGGTGTGACCTTGACAGAGTAAATGTGCCCTTGTTGGAGGAAGTGTATCCTTAGGGATGAGTCTGGAGGTTTCAAAGGTCCACACAAGGCCCAGTGTCTTTTTCTCTGCCTGCATCAGGATGTAAAGCTCTCAGCTGCTGCTCCAGCACCATGCCTGCCTGCCTGCCACCATGCTCCTGCCATGATGACAATGAACTAACCCTCAAGTGAGCCCCAATTGAAGGCTCTCTTTTCAAGTGTTGTCTTGGTTATGTCTCTTCACAGCAATGGAACAGTAAATAAGGCACAGCACATGACCTGTTCATTGTGGAATACTACTCAGCCGTTACAAGGAATGAGATTCTGTCACAAACTATAGCACAGATGTGAACTAGTCTGGGGCGGGGTGGTGGCGCCTCTGGACTGTCTGCTCTCCAGGGCCTTCAGCCATCCTGCTTCCCTCAGCTGAGACAGAACCACCCTGCCATTGTCCATCTGCCACCAAGCATGGTGATCCAGTCTCCACAACACAGAAGTTTTAAACATATAACAAACGAGCCAGACAGTGGTGGTGCATGCCTTTAATCCCAACACTTGGGAGGCAGAATATCTGCCTTTTCAGGTATCTGATTCTGTGGCCTTAAGTACATACACATTACTGTGCAAATATAGTTATGCCTACCTCCAGAACTGTCATCTTCCCGGAGGCAGCAACTTCCCCTCTACATGACCCTTGGCACCCACCAAGGTCCACTCCTGTCTCTATGGGGCTAAAGACTCTGGAACCTTGGGTGAGGGAGTCATGGTGTATTTTCCCTTCATTCTTTAAGAGTTTTTATTGTGGTGTACGGGCATTTATGATATATGCACAAGCATAGGCGTGTGTATGTAGAGGTCAGAGTGCAACCTTCTGGAGTTAGTTCTCTCCTTCCACCATAGGTTCTAGAGATTGAACTCAGTAGTAACGCTTTTGTGATGCCTTAGTCAGTGTTCTACGGCTGTGAAGAGACATCGTGACCATGTAAAGTCTTACAAGAATAAGCATTGAGTTGGGGCTTGCTTAGTTTTAGAAGTTTAGTTTACTGTCATCATGACAGCTTGCAGGCAGATGTAGCAATGGAGAGGTAGTGAGAGTTCTACACCCAGATTGGCAGGCAGCAGAAAGAGAGACACTCTGGGCCTGGCTTGGGCTTTTGAAACCCCAAAGCCCACTCCCGGTGACACACTGTCTCTAACAAGGCCACAATTCCTAATTCCTCTCAAACAGTGCCACTCTCTGATGACCAAGCATTCAAATGTATGAGCCCGTGGAGCCATTCCCATTCAAACCACCACACATGGGAAGCATTTTTCACTGCTGACCTATCTTGCTGGCCCTAAGCTGTCTGGTCGTTAACTGGTTAGATATGAGATTGGCCCACCTGGGCTGGTGGCAGGTGGACAAAGTTAGGGTGGCTCTGAGGTAAGTGGGATGGCCAAGGGCCCTTGGAAAGGGGCTAGCCCAGAGCCTACAAGGCAGCAGGGTAACTCGAGGGAGACCACCATCACCACAACATGGTATGTCTCCTGTTGGATGACAGCCAAGAATATTGACCCAGCTGACAAACCACTTGCCATTTGAGTTTACTCTCTTTTCTAAGAGAAATTCTACACACTAGATTAACACGTCTCAAGTCAGTAAGAAGTCTTCACACAGTAAGACTTCCTTTGATCTATTAAAACTTACATATACTTATTTATTATGGGGGCCGGGGCTGTGGAAGTCACAGGACAACTTGTAGGACTCAGGTCCTTTCTTCTATTATGTGGGTCCCAGGATGGAACCCAGGTTGTCAGCAAATACTTTTACCTTCTGAACCATCGTGTGGTGTGTGTATGTGTGTGTGAGTATGAGTGAGTGTGAATGTGTGAGTGTGTGTATGAGTGTGTGTATGAGCATGTGTGAGTGCGTGAGTGTGTGTGAGTGTATGTACGTGTGAGTGTGAGAGAGTGTGTGTGTGTATGAGTGTGTGAATGAGTGTGTGTATGAGCATGTGTGAGTGTGTGTGTATGTGAGTGTGTATGTATGAGTATGAGTCTGTGAGTATGTGTGTGAGTGTGTGTATGAGCACTGTGAGTGTGTGTGTATGAGCATGTGTGAGTGTGTGTGTGTGTGTGTATGTGTGTGTGTGTTGTTGGTTTTTTGGACAGGGTATCTCTGTGTAGCCCTGTCTTTTCTGGGACTCACTTTGTAGACCAGGCTACCCTGGAATTCAGAGATCTGCCTCCAAAGTGTCTGTGTGAGGGTGAGGGTGACAGGTCCCCTGAAACTGGAGTTACAGACAGTTGTGAGCTGCTACGTGGATGCTGGGAATTGAACCCTGGTCCTTTGAAAGAGCAACCAATGCTCTTAAGCACTGAGCCAAGTCTCCAGCACTCATGCTGGCCTTTTTTTTTTTTTTTTTTTTTTTACCATTGCTTTTTTTTTTTTCTTATCAGCACTCCTTACATGTACCTCACAAATCACTAATAATCCT
>JADRCD010128590.1:0-20032 GCA_019843815.1 Montemys delectorum | reverse complement strand
GGGCCCGGGTGCGGCGGTGGCGGTGGCGGTGGTGGCGGCGGGGCCTGGAGCCGGACCTAAGATGGCAGCGGCGGCAGCGACGGCGGTGGGGCCGGGTGCGGGGAGCGCTGGGGTGGCGGGCCCGGGCGGCGCGGGGCCCTGCGCGACAGTGTCGGTGTTCCCCGGCGCCCGCCTCCTCACTATCGGCGACGCGAACGGCGAGATCCAGCGGCACGCGGAGCAGCAGGCGCTGCGCCTGGAGGTGCGAGCCGGACCAGACGCGGCGGGCATCGCCCTCTACAGCCGTGAGTGCTGGGGACACCCTGGGGACGGCGGCGCACGAGGCCGGCGGCGCGGGCGCTTGGGGAGGGGGCAGGCGGCGGCGGCGGCGGCGGGGGGGTGGGGGACTCGGGGCCGAGCTCGTACACGCGGCTCCCGCTGCCCGCGGGCCAGATGGCAGAGAGGGTGTGCGCGGGGACTTTGGAGCCCGAAGAGGGGCGCGGGAAGCAAGAGTCGCGGGCCTGAGATTTGCAGCGGGTGGGGGGTGGGGGCGCGTGGCAGGAAGTGGGGCCCCGAGGATTCTGGGGGGATTGTAGAGGGGACCGGAGAGAGGGAGTGATTGGGAGGGCTCCTGAGCGGGTGTGGTTTGTGGATCTCTCAGGGGACATCCTCTTCACACATGCACACGGACATTTGAAAAGTGGCTTTCAGTGTGTAACACCGGGAAGACTGGGTGCCGCCCTTTTGTGGAGGAGGACTTGGGATTCGGGACCCCCCCCCCCCCACACACACACACACATACCAGGGTGGGTAAACTTTAGGACTCAGGACAGAGCCCTTCCCGATAGATTCCCAAGCCCATCCCCCATGGAAACGTGGAAGAGAAGGCAGGCTTGCTGATGGCCGGCTTTAGAAGTCAAGAGGTAACAAGCCACCTCCCTCGCCACGCGCCTCCTGTCTTTTTTAAGAACGTGAGAAGCTGGTGACATTATCAGAATCTGCTTCAAAAACTGACATTTCAGTGGGGAAAATAAGGGGGAAAATCACTAGTGTGTTTTCGAAGCGCACCCCTCCAGCTTTGTAGTTCCACCTTTTATTCTTTCTTTCTCTTGTTACTCTTTCTTCTGACGGATTCCTCGGACGGATTTGCTCTTGTGTTTCATTGGTCTTTGTCTCCCAGGATTTTGTTCACTGATGCTCTTAGGGGGCCACCAAGGAAGACTGGATCGATTTTTAACCTGTGGGAATTTTTTTTCAACTCCTTGGTAATGGGGTGCTGGGAAGGGAAATGTGTGTAGCAGTCCGTTCAGACTGGTTCTCCTCTTTGCCTCGACTTTGAAACACACAGGAGAAAGAAGTGCCTGGTTCCCAAGTGTGGGGCACCATTGAGGGCTTGGGCAGAGCAGGGGCTCCTTGATCACATGAGGGAAAGGGGAATTTCATAGCCTAAGGAAAGAAATTCTTTATGACTCCAGACCCCTAAGCAAGCCAGTGTGTTTGGCTAACCAGGGTGCCAGGGCTTACCCTGGAAAGAGTTCTGGGAAGCTGGGTGTCGTGGACAAGCCTGTGGTCCCAATACTTTGTAAGCTGAAGCAGGAGGATTCAAAGTTTCAGTATAGCTTGGGTGACATGGACAAATCCTGTCTGAATCACCAAGACAAAGTTCAGGTAGCTTGGATTGTTTAAATGAATTTGATAAAGAACACTTTTTATAGACCTTATTTACAGAATTGTTATTTCCCATATAGTCCCTGACACCCAGCTTCCTCTATTAGAAGCTAATGTTATTACAGAGGAGACTTTACAGTTTGTGTTCTTGTTTTTGCTCTTAATTGCCTAAGTGGGCTGGGGGCTCAGCATGGAGGAGGATGTGGGATCTATTCCCAGCAATGATATAAAAATGAAGATTTCGCCGGGAGGTGGTGGCGCACGCCTTTAGTCCCAGCACTTGGGAGGCAGAGGCAGGTGGATTTCTGAGTTTGAGGCCAGCCTGGTCTACAGAGTGAGGTCCAGGACAGCCAAGGCGACACAGAGAAACCCTGTCTTAAAAAAAAACCAAAAAAAAAAAAAAAAAAAAAAAAAGAAGAAGAAGATTTCTCATGGACTGGGCTATAGCTCATGCATTTACCTACAAGTTCCAGACCTCAGGTTAGACCCCCAGCACCACCAAAGACAGCCCTGCAGCACCATGTGCCGTGCGTGGCACAGCCTGTATTGCTACATTTGAGAGACTGAAGCAGGAGGTCAGTGTTTTGGTTTTTGTTTGTTTGTTTTGTTTTGTTTTTGGGACAGGGTTTTTGTTTTTGTTTTTTTTGAGACAGGGTTTCTCTGTGTAGCCCTGGCTGTCCTGGAACTCACTCTGTAGACCAGGCTGGTCTCGAATTCAGAAATCCGCCTGCCTCTGCCTCCCAAGTGCTGGGATTAAAGGCGCGCACCACCACCGCCTGGCTGGACATGGTCTTTCTATATAGTCCTGGCTGTCCTGGAGTGAGTTATTTAGACCAGGCTGGCCTCAGAGCGCTCTTCCTTCCTTTGCCTCTCAGGGATTAAAGGTATATGTTACCATGCCTGGCTGTAGAAGGATCTTGGTTTAAGAGCTGCTTGCCTACAAAGTGAGATCTTGTCCTCAGAAAACAGAACACAGTGAGGTGAACAAAAGATAGCTGTTCAAGCCGGACTTTGCTACTTGAGAGTCTCGGAGGCTTTCCTTCCCCCAAGTAATGACAGTGTTGAAAGTTACACAGAGTTACGTATACATATATGTATGCATGTCTCTCCGAATGTACTACGTGTAAATGAGAAAATGTGGAGGACAAAGTCCATGTTTCACAAATCCTCAGTCCCAAATGCATTTTTGGGGTCCAGAAAGAATTTTCACCTCTAGGCCAGTGGTTCTCAACCTTCTTAATGCTGTGACCCTTTAATACAGTTCCTTATGTTGTGGTGACCCCCAGCTATAAAATTATTAAATTGCTACTTAATGACCACAATTTTGCTACTGTTGCCAATTGTAATGTAAAATATCTGATATTCAGGATTTCTGACATGTGACCCTCAAAGGGGTCTCTACCCATAGGTTGAGAACCACTGCTCTAGGCTAAAGTGACATTGAGGTGAAGATTTTCCCCCATTTTAATTACATTTATTTATTTGTGTGTGTGTGTGCATTTGTAAGAGGTGTCTTATGCCACAGCAAGCATGTGGATAGCAGAGGACAGTTCGCAGGCCTTTGTTCTCTTTCCACCTTATGGATCAACTCATAGACCTTATAGTGGTAAGTGCTCTTACCCACTGAGCCATTTTGGAGACACTCTTAGGTTTTCCAAGCTGCCCTTCTACTTACCGTGTAGCCCAAAGTGGCCTTAAACATCATGACACTTCTGCTTCCCTCCTGGTGGGATAACAGACTTTTACCATCATGCCTGACTTTGGAGTGTGATTAAATTTGGGTTCTGAAGGCAGGCTAAACTGGGTGTGTTGATTTCCAAGGGTCGCTGTAGCAACTGACCACAAGTTTGGTAGCTTAGAGCTGTTGGGATATAGTCTCTCTCATTTCCTTACCACAACTCCGAATCCAGGTGTCTCCAAGGCCCCTTTCCCTCTGGGTGTGGAGGGAAGACGGCTTCCTCTCCTGCAGGTCCCATGGGGCTCCAGGTACTACTACTTGGCTATCTGTAGCCAAGCTCCAGACACCCCTCATTTCTGGGGCTTCTCATTTGTCTCTGTGTACTTGTTTCCTATTTTTGTTTTGCTTTGAGATGGTCTCATGTAGAGTCTTCTTGGGGCTCAGTGCTTTCACCAAAAGACACCAACTGTTTGAGCTACCTGTATTTCCAGAGCCCAGGATCTGAGTTTGTTCATGGGCTGTAAGGAGGGTTTGTCAGAGTCCCAGGAGGACTCTGGTACCTCAGCTGTGGACCAGCCTCCGTGGGTACTGTACTGTACTCGGGAGTCTTGACAGGTGGTAGTTAGCCAGCCGTATAGTTTTTAGCTAGCCTATGCCAAGTCTGTGCCTACTTCCTTACCTGCAGCAACACTTTCCTGCGGATAGCCTGGGCCCCTCTGCTGGGCTAAAGTACGTGAGGGAGAGAATAGAGTCTGGAGCACGGCATTTGTAGCAAGTGTTTGTCAACAGTACATTTCTAAAATTACATATTCTCTGGTAATTTCACATATGAATACATTGTATTTGAATCATATCCACACTAAACAGAACATTTTTACAGATGTTATTTTTATTTTGTATTACTATTGTTACTGATATTTTGAAACAATGTTTTTATGTTGCTCAAACTGACATCAAATTTGCAATATAGCTGATGACCTTGAATTTCTAATCTTCCTCCCTCCATCTCTCCAGGCCTGGGATTAGAGACATGTAGCACCATGGTTTATGCAGTGCTGAGGCTAGACTCCAGGGCATTGTGCATGGTAGGCAGACTTCTGCCCACTGAGCCTCGGCCCAGCCATTCACCAGCATAGATAAGGAAGAGCTGATTTTCCAGGATATCTCCTTGTGTTTTGTACCCCATGATGGGAGAGAGATTCCTGGGCATCCATTTCTCTGCAGCTGTGCCTTCCACTGGGAGATGTGGTAAGCTGCTGCAGAAGCCCATTCTGGTCCCTCCACAGAGCACTTACCCTTTCCAACTCTAGCCATTGGAAACCACTGGCTGTTTGTTATCCATGAGATTCGCCACATGGCAGGCAGCTACCGAAACCAGGCCGCTCTCCCTGGCATGGGTTTTCCTGGCCTTGAAGTGTTGGCATAGCCTCTATAGGAATAGAGGCTACCACTCCTGGAAGGAGGCTGCTTCTCAGAGAAGCCCAGGCTGGGCTGGCAAAGAGGGCAGAACTAACCTGCAGTTGTTCAGCCTGGCCCCATCCTGTCTAGAGATGCCCAGGGCATATTTCTGTTTTGATCAGCAAGAATTAATTCGGATGATGTCCCGCATGCTCCCAACCCTTTAGGAAGAGATGCTTTGCACAGACCCTGTCTGATAGGAAAGGGCTGATGTCATTTTGTCAAGGGACATGCAGGGTAGAAGGGCTGGAGAAACCTCCGTGTTGGAAGCCAGGTGGTGGTGGCGCACGCCTTTAATCCTGGCGCTTGGGAGGCAGAGGCAGGCGGATTTCTGAGTTCGAGGACAGCCAGGGCTATATAGAGAAACACTGTCTCAAAAGAACAAAACAAAACAAAAAACCCTCTATGGTGGGCTGTCACTCAGTTGGTCTAGTGTGTGCCTAACATGCATAAAACAGTCTTGCATCACCCCTACTAGGTATGCTGCTGTGCACCTGTGATCCCGGCACTAAGGCGACTGAAGCCTGCCGAGGCTGCATAGTGATTTCTAAGTCAGACTTGTGCTACAGCTAGACTGTGGAGTCACAGGACCAGGGGCCATTGTGATTTCCTTCTATATTTCCTGAGCATTTGTTACAAGCCCAGGCATTAGTCTGCTTTATTGTCAAGATAGGATGAAGTTGCAAAGTTAGTAATACCAGAAAGATCATCTTTTGTCACCTGCCTTATGTCTGTTGTCATTTATTTTGGATTTACTTTATATCAGGCTCTGCATGAACTCCTGTTGTCCCACTTAAGTACTTGTACAGTGTAAACCTGGGCTTGTTGGCAAAATGGAGCCTTTGGCCTATTTTTATACAGTCAGGGCTAGAAGTGTTTATAGTTTGTAGGGGTTGGAAAAAAAGATCACTAGTCCACAAAACATAGTCAGCAAAGACCATCTTGTTCTATAAAAACTGTATTATTGGCCAGTTGTAGTGGTGTATGGCTTTAATCTCTGCACTTAGAGGAAGAGACAAGTTTGAGGCCAGCCTGGTCACAGAGTGAGTTCCAGGATAGCCAGGACTATGCAGAGAAGTCCTGTCTCAAAAAAACAAAAAAACCTACAAAAAAACAAAGAAAACCCCAAACAACCAGTAGTATTTACTTGTGATTCTTTTTTTTTTTTTCCTCCCATTTTTTGAGACAGGGTTTCTCTGTGTAGCCCTGGCTGTTCTGGAACTCACTCTGTAGACCAGGCTGGCCTCGAACTCAGAAATCCACCTGCCTCTGCCTCCCAAGTGCTGGGATTAAAGGCGTGCGCCACCACTGCCTGGCTACTTGTGATTCTTTAACAGCAAAAGGCTGTAAGCCCTGGGGTTAAAGAATGAGCAGCACAGGGCTGGGGTAAGGCTCCTTTCTTGCCTAGCAGGCTCGAAGCCCTGACTTCCATTTATATCTGTGAAGATCTCACATCAAAATCTGACTTTGTGCTTCTGAACAGCTGTTGTAGGTGTCAGCCTGGTCTACAGGTTTTGAGTCCACTGAAGTGTGATGCCCGCCTTCTCCTCACAACAGCCCCCACCTCACCAAGCTGCTCTGACCTGCTATAGAGTAGCTTTTTGAACTCAGATGTCCTTTCCTATGTGTGCATAGTATTTCCTTGTTGGACCCAGCCCTTCCCTTCAGGCAGCTGAGTTTGAGCTCACTGCTAATAGCTGTGGCCTCTAGGTTTCTGCCCTCCGCCCCTGTCCTCTTCACCTCTACCTGGGCCATGCCTAGACCCAAAGCCCTTCAGCTAGTGGTCTCACCCTATGTGATGCTGCAGTCCTTTAATCCAGTTCCTCATGCTGTGGTGACCCCAACCATAAAGTCACAGTTTTGTTACTTTTTAATCTATTTTTTTTTTTTTTGGTTTTTTTTTGAGACAGGGTTTCTCTGTGTAGCTCTGTCTGTCCTGGAACTCACTCAGTAGACCAGGCTGGCCTTGAACTTAGAAATCCGCCTGCCTCTGCCTCCCAAGTGCTGGGATTAAAGGCGTGCGCCACCACTGCCCAGCAAGTCTTTTTTTTTTTTTAAGATTTATGCATATGAGTACACTGTAGCTGTCTTCAGACACTTCAGATCCCACCACAGATGGTTGTGAACCACCATGTAGTTTCTGAGAATTGAACTCAGGACCTCTGGAAGAGCAATCAGTGCTGTTAACCCCTGAGCCATCTCTCCCAGCCCCCTTGTTACTACTTCATAACTCTAATTTTGCTACTGTTCAGAATCATAACATAAATGTATGATATATGACACCAAAGGGGTCATGACCCACAGGTTGAGAGCCGCTGCCCTCATGTGTGATTGGGCCGTAGACGGTATAATTTGGTTTTCTTGTCATTGGACAGTCTGCTGTGACCTGCCTTGTATGTTTACGGAATTTTCCTTCAGCTGCCATGTGGAACTCTTTACAACCTCTATATAATCCAACTCACACAGTCACACACTTCTCTGCATAGATGCACTTGAGCTTGTGTGAGTGTGTCATAGAGGTAGCTAGGGGATAATATATATCTCTTGGTTCTGTACCTCAGCCACACTCATGGTCTCAGAACCTGGTAAGCTTGTGAATGGTAAGTACTGAGCCTTGGGCTTCCACATAGGTGCCTGGACAGGGGAACAGCAGGGTGTTTTCACCAGGATATGACTCCACCAGGGGTCAGCTTGGGTTAGCAGATGGGGGTGGTTCAGGAGACCCTCTGGCAGCTACAGTTCCTACCCAGGATATATTTGGGGCCTGCTGGAAACCTGGGGAACAAGACTCCTAGGAAATGGGGTGAGTGGAAGGACATGCCCAGCTGGCTGGAGAGTTGGGGTTGGGAGGAACTTCAGACCGGCAGCTCAGGACCTGGCCTGCGCAGAGCCCCTCAAGGTTTTGTTTGTGTTCATTGTATTGCCTAGGGGTGGCGCTCAAGGCCTTGTACATACAGGTGTAGGCAAGTGCTATACAGCTTCACCACACTCCCAGCCTGTGGGGTTCCAAGACTGAACCCAGTTTGCTGGGGTATAAGGTCAGAAGTCAGTGGTTGTGATCTCAGATCATCCTGTGAGCTTTACTTGCCTTCCACCTGTAGAGATGGATGACAGCTACAACTCTCAGGGCTGGTATAGAGACAGGAATACATTTAAGAATTTGGCCAGCCAGGCGTGGTGGCTCATGCCTTTAATCCCAGCACTTGGGAGGCAGAGGCAGGCGGATTTCTGAGTTCGAGGCCAGCCTGGTCTACAGAGTGAGCTCCAGGACAGCTAGGGCTATACAAAGAAGAGAAACCCTGTCTCGAAAAAAAAAAAAAAATTCAGCCCAAGAGTCTAGCTCTATCACATCCAGATCCCTGTAGCTGGCCTTGCTACTCCTGTGAGCTCCTGGGCAGACCCTCCAGCAGACTTTGAGAAGAATTCATAAATGAGTTAGGGCTCATAGATCCGGAGAGGGCTGAAACTTCGAAAGGCAAGAGAGGCTAGCAGCCCCACCCAGAACCTACCATGGAGTCCCAATGAACATGCATGGGCTTCTAGAGGGCAGGTTGATGGTGCTGTCTGTAGAGGTGCAGCCATATTGCTATAGTCTGTATTTCATTCATTACCCCAAGGAGGACATGTGCCTGAGAGTAAACTGCTGTTCCTACTCCTACTTTCCACTAGACATCTTGGGGATTTGCAGACATCTGAGGTAATGCTCAGATCACACTTAAGTTTGCATGTCCCAGCCTGGGATTGGAGCTTTGGGGTCAGGTGCCTGTCTGGCATGTTGGAGGTTCTGGCTTCTGTTCCCAGCCCTTCAAGAAGCAAGCAAATTCAGCATTGCTTGTTCCCTCAGAGGTTGGAGATCTCTCAGGAATTCCTTCCTAAACTTGAAGGGAGGCTGGCCACTGGGCCTCTGCTAGAGGAGCTTTACAGTTGCCTGGAGTTAGACCATAACACAGTGGAACTCAGTGTTCGCTGTCAGGTTTTTCCTGGTCATGATCCTCACCATTTCTTTGACTGTACACAGTTTCCTCTGCTGTGAAGTGGGATTTGTGCCTTTTTCTTAGAGGATTATTATGAGGGCAAGCTGACAAGGGTCAAGTGTTAGGCATCTCCACAGCGATGCACTGGAAGTGAGCTAAGTTGAGCATGGCCAAGGGCGGCATGGAGGGCAGGAGCTTCTATTGTAAGAATGGCCTTCGTGCAGAGATGGGGTAGGGCAGGGCTCAGATCACTGTCACTTTGTCCTTGGTTCTCAGTGTCTTGTTGGGGAAGGCCAGCTGGCTGAAGATGGCTTTAGCCAGGGTGTACATCTGTATCCAGACTCACCATCATGTAAAGTCACGCAGAGAGGATGTGGACAAAGAACCTATCCCTCCTATCCCTGCCAAGAGGCAACTGAGGAAAAGGCTAGTCTAGCCATGGAGCTGGGAGGTCAGAAGGGCGGATGAGTGGAAGGCACTCTGGAACACACAGCACTGCTTCAGTTGTCTAGCAGGCTGGGGTTTTCTCTGTCCTGACGCTGGGACAGCAGCTGTTGAGGACCTGACAGAATCATGACCTTGTGACCTTGGCTAAGTGAATGAGTTCTTAAGTCCTCTAGTAATACAGAGGGGTTTTAAGGCCCTGGGTAGTGCAGTTAGTAAATAATGGTCCTAAGCACACCATGTGGTCCTAAAGGGATAAGTGTCTATGTGTAATGGGATCTGGTGCCTCTTCTGATATGTCTGAAGAGAACTACAGTGTACTCAGCCTGAGAGTCCCTTGCATGTTTTTGTCTACCCTGTTAAAGCTATTCATTACCATGTTTTGGCAAGCTAGTCTATCAAAGCTGGTTTTCTTCAGTACTATTGGCTGTTGCTTCAGCTAATTGGGTTTCCCAAGGTGAGGTTCTTTTTCATTGTATGCATGCACCTGCAGAATGGTTTGGAGTCTAGAAACATGCTCATCAGCACAGACTGGATGAGACAGAGATGTTGCCCAAATGCCTCTCGTGGAGCATACTCTTGTTAGGAAATAATCAGAGACAGATGTGGGTGGGATGGGGTGGCCTTCCATCCAGACCATCGAGGGACTGGAAAGGAAGATAGGGCTTCTTTCTGGAACTTCTAGGTTTCTGTCATGTGCCCTTGAGAAGGGGACACTTCCATACCCTCCACCCTCAAAGCTGTGCCTGAATTTGTGGGTGAAGATTTGTACCCCTCCTTATTGATGCACTCAGGTCCTAGCTAACGTTAAGTGCAGCCAGTGTGCCTGGCTGGCAATGTGCTTTACTCAAATTCATTGACTGCCCCCTTTTTTTCATTTTCTCTTTGGTTTTTTGAGATAGGGTTTCTCTGTGTATCCCTGGCTGCCCAGAAACTTTCTATAGACCAGTTTCTAGCCTAGAACTCATCAGCTTGGCTCTGCCTCCCAAGTACTGGGATTAAAGGTAGGCACCACCACCACTGCCTGGTATTCTTGCGCTCCACCCCCCTTCCCGCCCCGCGTGTGTGTGTGTGTGTGTGTGTGTGTGTGTGTGTGTGTGTGTGTGTGTAGATTAGAGGACTACCTCAGTTCTTGGTCCCCCACTTTCCGCCTTATTTGAGGCAGGCTCTCTTATTTGCAGCTATATATACCTGAAGCTAGCTGGCTTGTGAGCGACTAAGAATCCTTTCATACCCACCTCCCATATCTATTAGAAGCACTAGAATCACTTCCACTGTGTCCGACTTTACATGAGCTCTGAGATATAAAGCCAAGTCCTCACACTTGTGTGGATAGTGCTTTAATCATTTAACCAACTCCCCAGCCCCACTGGCTCGTGTGGTGTGTATGTGTTCATGTTTATGTACTCATGAGCACACTGACAGATTCCAGAGGAGGAAGGACATCCAAGAGGCTTCCTCCAGTGCCCTTCACATTGTTGATACAGAGCCTGTCATTTCACCTGAAGCTCATGGATCCTGTCACACAGCCACTCAGCAAGTACCTGGAATTCACCTATCTCTGCTTGCCAGTGTTGGGATTGTAGGTATTCATGGCCACGCCCAGCTCTTCCTTATCCACTAGGGATTTGAATTCAGGTTATCCACAAACATTGTTATCTGCTGAACCATTTTCTCAGTCTCCACTGATTGTCTTACTGTCTGAACATCCTCGATGGTTGACCTGGCCTCTCAAGGAGTCCCAGTAGACTCGATTCTTCCCTCCTTGCAGCAGGTGAATGGCATCTGTCTGATCTCACAGCTTGCAGCTCTCATGCTGCTCGCCACCCTGCTTCTTCCACGCCTCAGCTTCTCATGACACAAATTACTTATACTTGTGGCGTGGAGCGGGTCTCCCCTGAGACCCCTGAGATCCCACATCAGTGACTGGCCAGGGCAGACAGTTCCAGAGTTCCTCAAGCAGAGAGCCTGTGTTTGCTGCACTGCTGTGTTCCACTGTCACTACAGGCAATAGCAGCCTCCCTCTAACCTGCAAAACATGGAAGCCATATCTGGAGAGGCAGCCTTTGAGCCTGGGTGGGATGTGGACCTTCTAACTCAAACATCCTGTGCTCATGGAGTCCTCAAGGGCCTAATGGGAAGCCTTTCTGGCTGCCTAGTAGCCCCAGGACATCCTGTTTCTCCCAGAGACAAAGGCTCTGGCCTACAGCTGATAGAAACTGCTGTTCCATACCTGACTCCCACCTCTCTGAGGTGGACTGTGTAGCTCCTGCCTCTGGCACTTTATCTCTCAGCATCCACTGTGGGCTATACATTGAGGTTCCTTAGGTCCTTTCTACTGCTTTCCCACATGCTTTATCTCACCCCAGCCTTTTTGGCCTCTGTAAATAACTCGTCCACTAAAGACCTCATGGGTGCTGTGATATAATTCCTGTCAGGTGTTACAGGTGCCACTAGGGTCACCTTATGCTAAGGCAGAGTCAGCCCCGGTGCTGTGGTGATCTGGCTGGTAAAACCAACAGTAGAGCTCCACCTAAATTCCTCCAGGGACTTTGTTTGCCCTGGCTCAGTGGTAAAGCCCCTGCGTAGAAATGCGCCCCTCCCCAAGTGAGGAACTAGGCTTGCACAAAGCCTTATGCTCCGTCTGCACATCACTCCAAAGAGATTCCAAGTGGTATGTGAAACTAACTCGCACGTCAGCCCTTTGGCTGTAAGGGCCTACCAGGTAAGCTATGTCTAGGCGTCACCATTTGATAGATGGGAAATACTGTGAGGGGATGAAGACACCTACGTTGTCTTTATCTTTGCTATGTCTGCAGTGTTCTCTGGGGCTCCTCCCCATTCATTGTCTCAACCCACTGTGCTGAGTGGGGCGCTTTGTGTCACCCACCCTGCAGTCTGCCCACTGGCATGACAACACTCGAGGCTGTGACTGGTAGGCTTTTCTAGACAGAGTTTTAAGTTTGTTCAGACTGACTGCAGAGCTAGTCTGGCCTTTGGCCATGATGGCAGGTTCTAGGAGTCCTTTCCCAGGTGCCAGCTGCCTGGAGTGCAGCCTGCAGTGGACTGCCTGGGCACCTGACCTGCAGCTCAGCCCACTCCAGCTCCTCCACACCCACTGGGATAGGTCAGTGGGTGCTGTTGGCTCTGGGAGAAGCATGCATAGAGGAGCAGAGCTGCCATGATCTCCCATGCATCAGGGTCCAAGTCAGGTCGTACAGCAGCCAGCACTTATGCCTGGTTACCTTCTGTGCACGGGGTAGCAATTCTACCAACTCAGCAGGGTGTGTCAGACCTATCTTCCCTGTGCACTGTCATCTTCCTTGGGTCAGTCATTCAGAACACAGGCACACCTATGTCCCGTTTGTCTTGTCTACACTTCCTGTCATGTACACTCGTCTGGGCATCCCTCCAACTCCCTGGCCTTTGCAGGGCTGGGTGAGTGTTCAGTGTCTGCATAGAGCTTGGTGGAAGGCTAGCCTGAAATGTCTTCCCTTCCTGG
This sequence comes from Montemys delectorum, assembly GCA_019843815.1. NCBI lineage: Eukaryota > Metazoa > Chordata > Mammalia > Rodentia > Muridae > Montemys > Montemys delectorum. The sequence goes on along the minus strand of JADRCD010128590.1, from coordinate 7,329 downwards.
GTGCTTATTGGACTTGTATTTCCACACTAGTCCACCTCCTCCTTCCATCCCTGTCCTGTGTGTGTGTGTGGGGTGTGTGTGAGAGGGAGACCAGAGTGTGACCTCCAGGGATGTTCTTCAGGTGCCACCCACTTTTAGTTTGTTAAAAAAAAGTATTAATAATCATTGTGTTTGTAAACTGGTGCTTGCTGTGGGTATGGGTAATTTGTGCTGTGCTGTGCATTTGGAGGCCAGAGGACAACTTTGTGGCTTCATTTCTCCCCCCAAATCTCTTCACCTACTGAATGTCTGCCTCCCTAGCACTGGGATTGCAAATGCTTACCACCACACCATTTTTTCTTTTCTTTTTTTAATGATTTTTTTTTTTTTTTTTTTTTTTTTTTTTTACTTTACATGCATTGGTGTTTTGTCTGTGTGTTGTAACCTGTGGTGTGGTTGCTGGGAATTGAGCCTGGGTCTTTTGGAAGAGCAGCCGGTGCTCTTAACTGCTGGGCCATCTTTCCAGGTCCTGTTTTTAGTTTTCTAAAAAGAATTTTTACTTTGTATGCATGAGTGTTTTGCCTGTATATGTTTGTGTGCCACATGTGTGCAGTGCCCATGGAGGCCACAGGAGGGTTTCAGATACCGGGGAACTCGAGTTACAACCAGTTTTGAGCCTCTATGTGAGTAATAGGAACTGAACTCCAATCCTCTGGAAGCACAACCAGTGCTCTTAACAGTTGAACATCTCTCTAGGCCACTTTTGTTTGTTTGTTTGTTTGTTTGTTTGTTTTTCTAGACAGTGTTTCTCTGTGTAGCCCTGGCTGTCCTGGAACTCACTCTGTAGACCAGGCTGGCCTTGAACTCAGAGACCTGCCTGTCTGCCTCTTGAGTGCAGGGATTAGTGCTGAGATTAAAGAGTTAGCCACCATTACCTGGCCCAACTCTTGTTTTTTAGTGTAGATTCAGGATTTTGAACTCAGGTCTTTGTGCTTTCATGACAGACAGTGCACTGACTCATACCCAGCTCAGTTTTACTCTGTGTATCCCTGGCTGTCCTGGAACCCTCAACTCTCTACATGTAGACCAGGCTGGCCTCACACTCAGATCCACCTTCCTTTACCTTGGAGTGCTGGAATTAAAAGCATGTACTGCTACAAGTCAAAACCTCCTTCTTTTAGTTGGCCATTCATTTGTTCGTCCATGTAGTAGGTATTAGCTTTTGTGGTGCTCTGGATTTCCCTAAACTGTATGCTTGTCTGCTGTGTAGGATAAGGAAGGCAAAGGAAGTTCCCTGGTCTAAGGGCCAGAGAAGAGAGTCAGTGCTTCACCTGGCAAGGACAGAAGAGCCTAGGGTGACCTCATAGTCCTCAGATGCCCCAGGGCAGGCAGACTGTGGTAACAGCTGCTTCCCAGACTCTCTGAAACAGCAAATCATCTGCCTTAGGTTACAACAGGAGGAAGATCTGGCTGAGGTCTTGGGCCAGCCTCTCCATGACAGTGGGTAATCTGCACTGGTGACAGCCATCATGACTACTTGTGTATTAAGCAGTGGTGATGGTCACACAGCAGAGGGGCTTTGTCCCTCTGCACCTGCTTCACAGATAGACTGTGAACCGCTTACTCTCAACACCACCCCTCTCTAGGCTGCCTGACTTTCCTTGGGGGTTATAGTGACAGTTTTGGAATTTCAGTTTCTTTGTTTTCATTTTAATCTCAAGTATGGGATATGGGGCTGCTTCAGGTTGTCCACAGCAGCTGACCGTGTTTTGCCTTATGCATAATTTTGCCAGCTGCAGGTAGTTTCTGTGATTGTGTAATGTTTGGAATTCTGGGGACTTTTTCAGAAGGTACATGAATGCTAGGGCCCATAGAGGCAGAGTGTGTTGTTGGTTGGTTGTTGGTTGTTATTTATTTTTTTTTTAAAGATTTATTTATTTATTACATGTAAGTAGACATATTCAGACACTCCAGAAGAGGGTGTCAGATCTCATTACAGATGGTTGTGAGCCACCATGTGGTTGCTGGGAACTGAACTCAGGACCTTCAGAAGAGCAGTCAGTGCTCTTAACCACTAAGCCATCTCACCAGCCCGGTTGTTGGTTGTTATTGGTCATAGTTTGTTAAATAGTCCTGGCAACGAAGAAACAAGAAAAAATTAGATATCCTAAGGCAAAAAGCAGACTTGCTCCAAGGAACTTGATGCCCTGATCAGCAGGAAGTAGTCTAATGATAATGTCACCCCTTTCCAACAGATGAGAAACAAGACAGAAACTAGACAGTGGTCCTCTCAGATCAGAGCTCACTTTAGCCTTTTTCTAACTAGGTGGCCTATAATAATCTAGCCACACAAGGTTAAGGAGAGCCGTTTGGGGGCCAGTGATTTGGAGCCAAAGTTACTGCAGGGGTTGGAGGTACAACTTACACCTCATCCCTGTAATCAGCCACTTATTCCTGCTTTCTTGTCTTCTCACTGGCTCTTAGCATGTGAAACAAGACAGTCCCTTTGTTCACAACTGGATCCTGTCCCTCTACTTGGTGCACTGGCTGAGACTGGGTGTCATCAGAATTTCATCTTGATCTTAGGGAGAGGTTGGTGGGAGGGGTGGAGTCTCTAACCCCAAGAGGGGGTTTATTTTTCCCCAACCCTCTTCTCACTGTGGAATGGGTCTTCTGGAAGAGTGTGAAGGGCCTTGTTGTACTTAGCAGTGTTAGGTGATTAAGGAAAGACTTCATCCTTGGTTCAGTGTGTGCCTCCTAACAAGTATCCAAGGTTGGCAGCTTTAGTTGCTCCGGCACTGATGGCAGTAATAACCCCCTGCTGGGAAGGGAGGGTGTGAGGTACTGTGATCCTTTGTCCCACCTTGACAAGTAACTACTTTTTAATGTCACCCTATTGTCCCCCTTCCTTCTCCTTGTGCAGATAGAAAGTTCTACTGGCAAAGAGCTTTGTTCTAGGTCTTGCCTACTCCTGCTGGTTTTACTAACCCTACCTTTGACTACCTAAGACATCATGGAATTTCTGCTTGCCCTATTGCTTTCTAGACAAGTGGTAGGGACCAGTGACCTTCAAGCAATGGGAAGATCTCCGGCCATCCTTAAGTATGACAGGGCAGGCCATCATTTGGACCTGAGCCTTTGTGCTTCCACAAACTGAGTGCTACTGCTCTGGGGACAACATGACGACCAGCATTCTTCCTTTAAGTGGAATAGATCCACACGTCCTGCAGTGAGCTAGAAGGAGTATTAAGCTTCACTGTACAGTGGGAATTTGGCCAGAAAATGGGAAGAACCTGACAAAGTCAAAGGGGAAAGGCAAGGGTGTTCCTGTCCAAGAACCATAGAAAACTTTTGTTCATACTGAAAGGCTGAGAGACTAGGGAAACCAGCGAGCCAGTGGCTAGACTAGATAGGGTTTAGTGAAGCAGAAGATGCGACACAGAGGACTTTGAGCCCCATATGAAGCTGGGACTTTTTACTCAAGACTCTGAGAGACCAGGAGGCTGTGAGTGGTGCTGGTGGTGTTTGTTTTGTTTTCTTCTGTTCATTTGTTGACATTTTTAATGAGGCTTTTGTCCATGGCATAGTGTGTAGAGGTCAGAGGCCACTGTTTGGGAGTTGCTTCTGACCTATTCCTTGTTTCTGACAGTATATCCTAGTCAGCTGCTTATGAACTTCTGGGTGATTCTCCTATTTCTGTCTTCTGTCTCCCTGCAGATACAGGCCATCTACCCAGCTTTTCATCACATGAAACATCACATGAGGGATGGAACTCAGGCTTGTAGGCTTGTATAGCTAATGCTTTTACCCAGAGTCATCTCCCAGCCCACTTTGATTTTTGGATTCCTCTGTAGCCCGGGCTGACCTATAACTCATCATGTATCCCACATTGGCTTCAAACTCAAGGTGATCTTTAGCTTCTCAAACGCTAGAGACTAGGTATGAGCCTCTACACCTGGCATGTTGGTTTAGAGAACGGTCTCACTATGCTGTCCAGGTTGGTTTTGAACTCATGAGTTCAAGTGGTCCTCTGATCTGTGCCTCCTATGTATACACAGTAAGGGTGATGGTAAGCGAAGGACAGCCCCGCGATTGGACTGAGATGGAAGGGCATGACTAGTAGGTAGTTACAGAGGCTTGGCGTGTCCCCTGGGACTGTCTGCTCAGGGGCTCCTGGACCTTAGGGTCCCTAGACCCTGATGCCCTAGGTAGGTAGGTAGGTAGCAGGGCTAGGGCCTGTATTAGAGGGGTTTTCTGGAAGCTAGGGAATAGGGTAGCTTGCATCCCCCACCCATCTACATCCACTTTCTTATTTCCTTCCATGTTTTCTAGCTTTTGGTGATGCCCTTGGCTATGGGAGCCTCTAGGTTCTGGAGTTGTATATCTGCCTAGGCATCATCCTACCCCTCAGCTTGGCTACCTTCTTCCTATAGCAGTGGTTCCCAGCCTGTGGGTCTCGATCCCCTTGCCAAACCTCTACCCCCCCCCCCCCACAAAGTGTTATTGCATTAAAATTCATAACAGTAGCCGGGCAGTTGTGGCACATGCCTTTAATCCCAGCACTTGGGAGGCAAGGCAGAGACAGGCGGATTTCTGAGTTTGAGGCCAGCCTTGTCTACAGAGTGAGTTCCAGGACAGCCAGGGCTACACAGAGAAACCCTATCTCGAAAAACCAAGAAAAAAGAAAAAGACAAAGAAAAAGAAAATAACATTGTGATTGGGGTCACCACAACATGAAGAGCTGTGTTAAAAGGCCACAGCATTAGAAGGTTGAGAGCCAGTCAGTGCTCTATAGCTCCCTGCACTCACTGAGGGGTTTTCCTAGTCTCCTAGGCAAGCTGGGTTCGGTGTATATCCTGGCTTGCATAGCTTAGTGCCATGAGCCCCTCATGTTTGTGATGCGAAGCTGATGTCCTTATTAGCTATGTCTGGTGAGCAAATGAGGACATGAGTAGACAGAAGGCTTAACAGTACACCTTCGATTCTAGACACGGCAGTCCTGTGAAGTTAAACCTGGCTCTCTGCCTAGTTTTGTCAATAAAGTTGTATCGACACAACATGGTTATTTGTTTACTTATTGAAGTACTGCAGGCTGAGTGAGTCATGGTGACACAGATCATCCTTTCAGAAAATTTTCTTTTCTTCCTTCTTCCTTCCTTCCTTCCTTCCTTCCTTCCTTCCTTCCTTCCTTTCTTTCGTTCTTCTTTCTTAAATAATAGTGTTTGATGAGGCCCAGGGCTGACTGAACACATGCTCAGCAACAGTTTTACCACTGAGCTACACTCCTAGAATAGCTGTAGTATTTATTTACTACCTGGCTCTTCTGTAGAGAAATGTGGCCACTCAAGGATTCTTTCAAGTCCTAGCACATTGGTCAGGAACAGGAACTCTGATGATATTCACAAGAGTTGACTTCACTGTTGAATAAGATCCTCAATCTCCCTCATCAAATTGGTGACAGAATGACTAAATGCGTGCGTGTGCGGTGTCTGTCTGTCTGTCTCATGGCAGAAACTAGGGGTTTGTGGTATGGATAGATGAGGAAATTTTTTGTAGGGAGCAACACAGACTGTCGTGAAGGTCTTCCTGTCATGGGGAATTTGTTTATGCCCCTTTCGCCCTGTGCAGCTGTCCCTTGTCACCCTAGACTTTTGTTCCTTGGCCACAGAACTTGAAATGATCAGATTCTGATGCCCAGATTGGCGTCCTCAGCATTGTCAACCCACTGTGCTCAGGACCCAATCTTCGTGCTCTATTTGAGACCCATTGGACCTCACCCAGACAAGGAATGTTACTATCCCACTACCACAGCGCCTCTTAGGGACTCTGGAGAAAGGAATCATAATTCTGGTCTGAGAGGGACTGATAGTAACCAGCATATCCAGCTCAACCCTTTGGGGTGTGTGTGTGTGTGTGTGTGTGTGTGTGTGTGTGTGTGTGTGTGTGTGTATGGTGTGTGGTGTGTGACATGGAGGGGGCAGGTATGATGTTACTGTTGGTGTGCATGCAGAGGCACATATTTGCATGGAAACAAGAGGAGGACATAGAGTCCTGCGCTATCACCCTGCCTTCTTTCCTTGACACTGAGCCCAGCCAGCTGGGGTTACAGGCGTGCGTGTGGCCACACCTGACTTCTTCCATGGGTGCTAAGGATTGAGCTCAGGCCCTTATGCTATTGCAGCAAGTGATCTTAACCACTGAACTCTCTCACCATTCTTACCTCCCTGTTTTTGTGTATGTGTTTTTGGTTTGTTTCTTTGAGACGTGGTCTGTGTAGCCGTAGCTGACCTGGAATTCATTATGTAGACCAGGCTAGCCTTGAATCAGTCACATCCACTACCATGCTCAGCCTTCTCCTCTCCATTTAAAAAAAAAAAACAGTTTTTTGAGATAGGATCTCACTCTGTAGTCCACAGTAGCATAGTAGGCAGCTCAGGCTGGCCTTGAACTCACCTCAGTTGTCCTGTCTTCCCAAATGGTGGACTTAGAGGAGTGAGCCACCGCCTGAGTCCTGAGTCCTTTCTTTCGTTATCCCATCCTGTATCTTTCTGCTACACATTTCATAGCCTGAGGCAGCTATGGGGTGGCTTGTGGCCGATAACACCCTGGAGCTTTTCTGAAACCTGGGGCTGCAAGCTCCTGCTGTAGCTCTCTCACCAACTGCTGTATTGACATTGCCAGGGGATGTTTACCTGGTCAGTAGCAGGCCTGGGGTTATAGGGCACTTTAAGACTACTGCCTCATCCAGGCTTCCACTGCTCCTTAGAGAGTCCTGCTCTGCAGCGACATCCTTATGATGCCACAGGATTGCCTGGGCCCATCTCTGGAAGGGAGTTGGGGATGAGAAGGCTAGGATGTGCAAAGGGCAGACTGAGCCTAGAGGGCTGGGTGTGTTGTGGCGAGGAGGGATGCTGCACAAAGCTGAAGCTCTTCAAAAGGAAGATTTTGTTGTTTGCTTTTGTTTTATTTTTTTAGTTCTGGAGATGGAACCCAAGATTTTGCATGTGCCAGCCAAATACTTCACAGCCAAGTTTGTACTCCAGGCCTCCTAAAGCAGGATTTGAAAAGCAGGGGACTGTGGTGTTAGTTTGCATGTGTGCATCAGAAAGGTTCCTGGTGCTTTCTTTCAAGAAGAGAAGCCTGAGGGGCCAGCTGGGATGCTCAGAAAATGCAGACTCCTTCATCAGTGCCCATCCTGCCCTGTTGCCACCCACCACAGGTGCTAGTGATAGCTGCCTGCTTGGAGCACACAGGGCAACTGGGCATCCCAGGATCTTATCAGCCAGACCTAGCCCAAAGATCACCTTTACCTTCTACTCTACAAGGGGCATAGTCCCAGGCACTAAGTCT
>JADRCD010128586.1:0-11446 GCA_019843815.1 Montemys delectorum | reverse complement strand
GGGCTCCTCTAAGGGCTTTGGTCACTTCTCCAGCTCTGCCCTTTGTATCACACATCTTGTCTTCTGGGCTCCAGATGCCTGTACTCCATTGCTGCTGCTGTCCTTGGTGGTCATTCATGGTACTGGCATTCCGAAAACACTGCTGTAACTAGGCTTTACCAGTAGCCTCTCATAGACTATCTTCACGGTGCCAAGCCTCAACTCCTTTGCATGACACCTTCAGTCCTGGGCCATGAATTGCAAACTGAGGCTGCACCTTCACCAATGGCCTTCCATGGCCTCTCACTGTGCTGAGCCTCAGCTGCTCTCCATGACCCCTTCATGCTGTCAAAACCAGTACCACCTGGGTGACTCTTACACATTACCAAGTCCTGCTGCAGCACAAGGTACAACCTTGGCTACCTCTGGAACACAGCCTCTTAGTGCTCTCAGAAAACACTCCCCAGAAGATGTCACCTCAATGATGCTGGTCTCTTCTTAATCACTGCTAATTTCTTAGCTCCAGCTAACCAGCATCAATAGTCCCAGCAATGCAAAGTTTTCATTTTAGTAGTTCTGGTATCTTGTTAATCACAGCTGATAATTCAGCCCCAGCTAATCAGAACCACAGAATCTTCACAATCAAAACAACATAGCCCTGATAAGAGTCTTTAATCTTCCCTCTGAAATTTCACAAGCCAGGCCTCCATCTCTGCACTGTTCTCAACAAGATCTTCCAAGCTCCCACAGACATTCCACAGAGTTCTTAACAGTGGCTCTTCTAGCTCAAAGTTCCAAAGTCCTTCCACAGTCCTCCCCAAAACATGGTCAGGTTGTCACAGGAATACCCCACTATGCTGGTACCAATATGTCTTAGTTAGGGTTCTTCTAGAGTCACAGAACTTAGTCTTTATGTAGTAAAGGGATTTATTGATGACTTACAGTTTGTAGTCCAACTCCCAACAATCAACTCCCAACAACAGTCGCGGCAGCAGCTGTGAATGGAAGTCCAAGGATCCAGCAATTGCTCAGTCCCACAAGGCAAGCAGGCGAAGCAGAGAGAGCCTTCCTTCTTCCAATGTCCTTATATACGTCTCCAGCAAAAAGTGTGGCCCAGGTTAAAGGTGTGTGCCACCACACCTTTAACCCCGGATGACCTTGAACTCAGAGCTTTCTATGTTAATCCTATGGGATTCGTAGCCACTATTCCTCAAGGTCTCCATGCCAAGATTCAGGTCAGAAACTTGTATCTCTCAGCCTCCAGATTAGGGCCACAGGTGAGCCTTCTAATTCTGGATTGTAATTCATTTCAGATGTAGTCAAGTTGACAACCAGGAATAGCCACTACACTGACACTCAGTGTCCTGTGTTTCTAAGCTACAGTGATGGGTTGGTTGAGTGGATCGGATTCCACTTGGACTTGATGCTTTTCATCTAATACCGTTTATCAGGACATCACCCATCCTAAACTGAGGAGCACCTGTTGCCGCAGTCAGTGGCTGTCTCAAGCTTTCCCAAGTGTGTCACCATCGTCTGCTTCCACTGTCCACCCCCCCCCCCCCCAATCTACCCACAACCAAGGAATAAAATCTTGATGCTGCCTCCTCCCTGAGCCTTCAGGTCCTCCTGACCTGCTAGTGCTAGACTCTTCTCTTGACAGTTCTCATACGGGTGGGAGGGCAGTCACTGATGAAAAACCTCCCTGAAGCCATATCTAGAGAATGACAGAATCCTGGCCACCAGCTTTTAAAGTGGTGCCCTTCCATGTTTGCTCACCCCAGTTACACATCCTCAGTAGCTATGTGACCAACAGCTATTACCATGCTGTGCCCAAACAGAAGTTTTAATGAGTGAGATTCAACTGGGAGAGATCTAAGTTAGAGCAGTTTGGGTCTGCACGGCAGTGAGCTGGGGGAAAGCAGGTTAAGTTGCTAGGACACTGTTGTGACTGTACAGACACTGGGGCTAACACTGGTCAGCAGGGTCCTCCCTTCTTCTCATCGAACACTTGAAATACAATCCCACATGGCAAGGCAACCTCAGAGTGAAGCAGTAGTGCAGATCCGAGAGGGGAACCTCTCAAGGTTGTACCAACGAGGGAAGGCACTTGAGCCCCCATTACTGTCTGAGTCTGCCTTCTATGGGGTTCAAGAGGAAGAGCTTAGTTCCTAAGGGGTATAGTGAGGGTGGCTCTCTGCCTTGACTGACAGGCTTGGATTATATAAACCCTTGGTTACTGAGCATGACCCCTCTCATATGCATCTGACTTTAATTGTAGACAAGCCTACTTATGTGTATGTATAAGATGGTAAATACGGGATTCCTTCTAAAAGGTCATTTGAGGACACACTTTTACCTTACTGTGCATGCAGGTATCCCAAATCAGTTCAGGCTGGCTTGACCTTTCACAGTCTGAGAATATATTTGAATAGAAATTGTCTAAGTTTGATAGTCATTAGAGAAGGAGAAACCTGTCCTGTTGTCTGTTGTTCAGGTGCGTGTGTGTGTGTGTGTGTGTGTGTGTGTGTGTGTGTATGTTATATGTATAACCTGATTGAGGTGCATAGTTGCTTTGCATTAGAAATGAGCCAGAGGAACACAGAGGAGAGAGTGGCCATAAAAGACCTGGCCAAGAACGAGATCCAGAAATATTTTCAGACACTACAACCACACCCTGTCCTGTCCATTTAGGTTGTTTTGAGGCCATTTTCCTGGTCCCAGAGCTATGTTACTTAATGTAAGAGAGTGGTTTAATAACATAGCAGTGGTTTGGGTACCATGAGAAGTACTAGGGACATGGTGTGGAGGCAGATGGGGTCCCAAGCTCCCTAAGGGGCAGGAGTACAGCCCCTGACCAGGTAGGAACAAGGCATGAGTACCTCAGGGCTGGAGGAGGATGCTGCCAGTCTTGGCCTGGGACACCTGGGACAGTGACATGGGTCTGAGCTGATTTAGGTGGTGGGAACAGGACAACAAGTCATAGCTATCCACATTCTTAGTTTCCCGTCTCCAGAGCTAATCCAGGAACATGGACAAAGGAATCCAAGTGTAGCAGGACCAGCCAGAGGAGCTAAGGTTGGTCTCCACCGGCACAGATTGATGCCTCGGACCATCTACAGATGGAGTCTACCCACAGGAGATATAAAATATACATGGGGTAGAAGTAGCAGTGTTGGACTCAGGTCAAGATAATCTAGGTCTAGAGCCCATGCTTCTGACCACCGGAGATCACTGCCCAAGACTGGCAGGGGAGTTGGAACCCACCTGTGCTGTATAGTTTTATGTTAACTTGACGTAAGCTAGAGTCACTGGAGAAGAGGGAGCCTCAACTGAGAAAAATGCCTCCATGAGATTGGTCTGTAGGCAAGCCTGTGAGGCCTTTTCTTAGTTCGAGATTGATGGGGAAGGGCCCGTTATGGGTGGTACTCTCCTTGGGCTGATGGTCCTGGGTGCTATAAGGCAGCAGACTGAGCAAGCCACGAAGAGCAAGCCAGTAAGCAGCACTCCACTATGCCTTCTGCATCAGCTCCTGCCTGCCCCTAGGTTCCTGCCATTTGAGGCCCCGTTCTGACTTCTTTTGGTGATAAACAGTGGCAGGGAAGTATAAACCAAGTAAACCCTTTCTTCCACATCTTGCTTTTGGTAGTAGTGTTTCATCACAGCCATAGTGACCCTAAGGAAGACCTGATCCCAACTGGCCTCCTGCCCAAGTTCCCACCCCATCCCGATGCTCACCAGTAGCCATGTCTCTCAGTCCAATATTCTTAGATATGTTAGAGTAACTACTAGTCCTGATAAAGAAGTCAACATGGGGCTGTTTTTCCTGCATGCTGGGACACATTTATTCTAACAAGAGAATAAGAGGTGTGAGAAGTACGTCTTACTACCCCCTCATCCACGCTGAGAACTAACTTGCACTGAATGTTGGCATGGTGTTGGGTGTGGTAGAAGCTGGGTTCTTGGTGTGGTGATGGGGACATGGTGGGGTCTTTAGAAGGTGATACGTAAGCAGTCCTCAGACTGGCCTCTCCTTCTCTCTGGCTTTCTGTGTGGCCACGCGCTCTCTCCCCTTTGCATGTTTCTCCTCATGAGGTGATGTAGCCAAGGGACTCTCTCATCTGGGCAGATGCTACGCTCGTTGGACTGCCAGTCTCCAAAGTTGTGAGATAAATAAACCTTTCTCTTTTAAGTACCCGGCCTCAGTCGCTTTCGTGATAGTAACAACAGCGGCCTAACCTATGCATGATGTTCATTCAAAGGAGTAGTAGTTCTTCTCCTCCTCTCCCCTCAGAATGCCAATTGAATTAGCTTCTAGGTTTTAGTCCTTCTAGAGGCCACTGAAGGTGAAGGGGGAGGAGCAAAATCCCTTTACAAACCACAGCGAATCACTCTACCTTACCGAAATCAATCACTGTCCTCCGTTTTAAAGGTGATGTGATATGCACTGAATGCATTTTCTGGAGGCTGGAGAGAAGGCTCTGTGGTTCTGAGCATTTGCTATTCTTGCAGAAGACCCGGACTCCGTTCCCAGCACCTGCTGTGGCTGCTCATAACCATCTAGAATGCCAGTTCTGGGGATCTGATGCCCTCTTCTGGCCTCTGTGGGTAGTGTATGTGTGTGGCACACACACACATACATACTTTAAAAAAAAAACATTAAAAAGTGCATTTTCTGTGACTGGTTCTCTATTTCAGTGGTAGATTTCTTGCAAGGCCTGGGGTCCCATCTCCAGCACACACCCTGTTAAAAAAGGAGTGCATTTTCCTCCTCTCATCTAACTCCGTCCTCCTCAACTCTTCAACATAAATCCTGCCTGAAAGCTCACCCTGTGCTCCTCAACAATCTCCACAGCTTTTCATTTCTTATCCAAGCGAATCTTGACCTGTTTAGAAACCACAGGACTCCACTTATGCCTTCCATCTTCCCTGCCTGCTCCGCCTGGGTCACCAAACCCCAAAGCTCACAAAGATGTCTTTAGCCAAAAGAGAGAGGGTATAGCATTTTGCATGTTAAAACCTTCCTTCGTGTAGACGCATAAGAAGCCTGGGCTGGAAGAGTCACATGCCACAGGGCCCCTCAGTCCCTGGTCCTGGGCTGGCTGGTACACTCAGCACCCAGGCCTCCCTTGATGGAGCTTGGGCTGTGCTTGGGCTGCATACAGCTGTCAGATCTGGTTTTCATGCTACTCATGCGGCCCCAGGTTGGGCCTCCTTCCTTGGCATTGGAACATCATTCCTGGCTGTCTCATGACCTCCCCAGCCCTTCACTTCCCCACTACCAAGAGATTTGATCCCATTTCCAAGACCTGGCACAACCCACTATATTCACAGCTTCCATACCACCCTGAAAACCCTTCCAATAACATTTCCCTAAGTACAGTGGGTGCTTTCATCTCCTGATTTTTTCCTTTACGTTTTCCTACTGACTAGGTGTCGCCAGACCGGACACTTAAAAGTTAATTTACAGAGTCCCGAGTTTCCTTTAGGGAACACAAGTTGAGATGCCAAAATCTCTGCTTTTCAAAGAATGTGATGTTAAAAACCACCCAGCTGGGTCCCAGACTGTAATTAAAAAGAAAAAAAGAAAAGAAAAAACAATGAGGAGAAGGAGAAGAAGAAGGAGGATGAGGAGGAGAAGAAAGGAGGAGGAAAAGGAAGAGAGGAGGAGGACAAAAATATAAGACGAGGAAGAAGAAGAAAGAGGAGGAGGAGAAGGAGGAGGAGGAGGGGGGGAGGGGAGGAGGAGGAGGGGGAGGGGAGGGGGAGGAGGAAGAGAAAAAGACGATGTCAGACAAGAAGACGAAGACACAGCAGCAGCAGCAGCAGCAGCAGCAGCAGCAGCACCACCACCACCACCACCACCACCACCACACACCACACACACACCACACACACCACACACACCACACACACACCACACACACACCACACACACCACCGGAGTGTCCAGCGGTTGAAGCGTTTTGATTTACATATCATTTTCTCTCAGATAACCTGAATTCTTCCAATAGAGCACTTTACGCAGGTTACTTACAAGAAACCATTCCTGCCCCCACCTTAACCGCCTCCCCCCTTCCTTAAGCTTCTGGGAGCTGCCAGCAGATGGCGCTAGCTTGCCTGATTTTTTTTTTTTCCCCCACCTTGGCCTTGGGAGTCAGACTGGGAGGTAGGTGGGGGAGGAGGCCTGAAGTTAGAAGAACACTGAGCCCAAGCCAAGATTTCTTCTGGCATCTGGAATGCATTAAAAACAACCCACAGGCTGAATATAATTCTCCTTCGAAGAGAGTGGGGTGGGGAGAGAAGAAGAGGGAGGGAGGGAGGCAAAGAGGGAGGGAGGGAGGAAAACAGAGCGGGGAGGGAAGAGGCAGCAGGGTTGAAAATGGCCGGACAGGCAGAGGAGCCAATGGGTCATTCTGGAGAAGTGTGCCTTGTCCATGTCAGCTGCCAGCTGCATTTCTGTCCTGGGTGAACAAGGCGACATGGTTGAGAGGAGGAAGCAAGCAGCAACCAGAGGGTTCTAACACAGGATGCTGGGAAGGGATTCCCAGCGTTCTCCAGCAGGCTCCTCCTCACTGGCATGGAGGTATCTGCTCTTGGGGGCACCTCCTCTTCGCGCAGTCGTATCAGCTTACATATCAGCTTACAGCACAGCATACCCGTGCTTATGGAGGCGGTGAGCATGTTCAATTCCAGGGACTGATAGGCTTTCTCTGTCACTGACTTTCACTCCTCCAACTCCCAAGTCAATTTCATTTTCTCCTGGGCCTTGACAGAAATTGTTTTTCTTTGTTTGTTTGTTTGTTTGTTTGTTTTTTTGTTTTTCTGTTTTGGTTTTTCGAGACAGAGTTTCTCCATGTAGCCCTGGTTGCTCTGGAACTCACTCTGTACACCAGGCTGGCCTCGAACTCAGAAATCCGCTTGCCTCTGCCTCCCAAGTGCTGGGATTAAAAGCATGCGCCACCACTGCCCTGCAACAGACAGAAATTGTTTTTAACAGTTGCTCAACCACGCCACCTAGTGCTTAGCAGGTGCTGTGTGAACAGCAAGCAAAAGACAGGGGAAGGAGGCAGCTGAATGTGAGTGGGGAACAGTTTTAGGCCGGTTCTTCTTTCTACTCCTGATACCAGAGGACAAAGCCGCCCATTTGGATAAGCTGGGAGAGAGCTGGGCTGGTTTGTGTCTGTCCACTGGGAGGCTATGCCATGGTACTGAAGAGACTGTGCAGAGCTACCAGACAGAACTACCAGGCTAGGCTAAGCTGCCTGAGGGTGTCCTTTACCCTTCACAGGTGCAGTGTGGGAGTCTGATCTTTGGTAAGCAGTATTGGAAGGTGATGTGGAAACTTGAGGTGCTGCCTGGTGAGAAGGCCTCCACAGTGAGCTTTGTCCACCGGTTATGATAGCATCGAAGCAGGACGCCTGTGCTAGACGCTGGCATCTTGTCCTTGAATTTGTGAAATTTTGAACTAAGGAAATCTTTTTCCTTAATAAGGTATGCAAACATGAGTGTTTCGTTTTAGCCACAGACAGTTAACTAGTACAACCACCCTGTCAGTCTGTCTCATTTCCATGGTTATGCTGAACTTAAGGATGTGGGCCACCACGAATGGCACTTTCACATACAACAGGTACCAGCAGGGCCTTAGAATCCTCCCCACAGGGCTTGCTGAGTGACACAGCTAAGCCCCCAACCTGACCTTGGAGCCCACTGCCATTTTCTTGCCCTTGTAATCCTGCCAGCCACCCTTTTGGCTCTTCCTGCTTTGGCTCAATATCAGCTCCTCAGGCCAAGTCACCTTCAGCCCCTCTCTTCCCCTCTTTCCTCCCCTCCCCTCCCTCTTCCTCTCCCCTCCCCTCTCCCCTCTCTTCTCTTCCCCTCTCTTCTCCTCTCCTCCCCTCTTTCCTCCCCTCCCCTCCCTTTCCTCTTCCCTCCCCTCTCTTCTCCTCTCCTCCCCTCCTTTCCATCCCCTCTCCTCTTCTCCTCTTCTGCCTCATGTAGAAGTCTGCAAAGAGCTGGGAGTGCTTCTTTTCACGTTCATTCTAGTGTCAACTCAAAGTAGTGGTTGATACCACAGACTGGAGCCAGTGTGAGAGGTCAGCTCTTTCCCTCTGCTGGATAATTTGAGCCCGTTATGCAAGCTGCCTTGGCCTCAATTTCCTCATAGAGAAAATGGGACAACAATAGCAGCTATACCATTGTGTTGTTTTGAGGTATGAGTGCACACATTTAAGTTGCTTACACGGGGCAAGCACTTGACAATAGTCGCTGAGGTTAATAGCTTCCCTTCTCTCAAATCTGCTTGTCTTCATCGAGTTCTGCTTTATGGGAAAGAGAATGTGGGTGGCTGTGTTAGCCTGTGCCTGATCCTCTAGACTGATTGTTTCCAAACAGCAAAGTAGGTTTGGAAACTCTGTTAGGATATGTGAGGGAGCAGGGGACTTAATTTTCTGTGGCAGGGTTAACTCTCTATTCCCAAAGCCCCATGACCTTTTCTTCTTGGACACAAGCTAAACTACATTTCCCAGCTTCCCTTGTGGGACTTCATTCTATGCCACCGTAATCAGAGCCTCTGTGATACCAGAGTGTCAATCGCTATCCAGTTCTCAAGGCTGGCTCCATCTCCATCTTTCATTTGCTTGAAGAAGATGCCGAGTTCTGGGAGGGAGACAAGACAGAAGGATTCTCCATCTTCAGAGGGATGAGGGAAGCAACTCCAGCCCAAGGAAGACAAAATTTACCCTGTTAAGCCCACAAAATGTATCTTAAGATCATTTTATACCAAGCCAATGTGTTAAAATTAATTTTGCGATGTTATCTGTTATTTTTTCTGTCCTAGGGTATACATGTTTTAATTCATATAGAAAGATGCAGAAATTCACATTTACAAGTTAAGGCTCAACCTTTTAATAACAAATGAACAAATACCTCTCCATGGTATTTAAGTGACTTAAATCATCTCGCAGGCTGGTGCACACACAATTAGTGACCTTCGACCACATCTCACCTTCAGAAACACTCTGCCATCTTTTCATTTCTCTTTGTGACCTGCTGTCACCTGGAGAAAGCACAGAGAAAATGAACAAGAAGGCAAGTAAAACATTTTGCCAAAGCTCTTGACTGGGTTGGAGGAATAACTGAGAATGTTCTGTAGAACAGTAGAGTAAGAATGGCTGACAGCAGTTTATTTCAAAATAATGGAGGGAATTTTGAATGTTCCCGATGCAAGGAAATGATAGCTTGTTAGGGTGGTGGCCTGTGCCAAGAGCCCCACTAACCATTATATACCAGTATCATGATGTCACACTAGAGTCCACTAAAATGTAATTATACACACCAATAAAACTGTTAAAAGACAATGTTAGCAATGAGGAAAGCAGACTGGGAATTAGAACACTAAAGAGTTTTGTCTCTGATTCTAACTTGGTAACTACGGACAGGGGATGTTTTCCTTGGGTGTCCAAGTCCTTGTCTTCAGAATGTGATTGCTCTGCTGGATAGTTCTAGAAGCACTTCTTATCTCTAATGTTTGATGGACTCTGTAGTCATCTGGTTTCAAGTG
Source organism: Montemys delectorum (assembly GCA_019843815.1). NCBI lineage: Eukaryota > Metazoa > Chordata > Mammalia > Rodentia > Muridae > Montemys > Montemys delectorum. The sequence goes on along the minus strand of JADRCD010128586.1, from coordinate 1,908 downwards.
GGTGTGAGCTTCCTTTGGGACTAAGAACAGCTTTAAAGCATCCATGGTGAAGTCCTTGCTCTGCCCTGGTTCTGGCTAAGCTGCTCCCATGGAGGCATTTCCTAGCTGCTCTCTGGGAACTTGCATCTGCATGGAAAATTTAAGATTGGATCTGAGATGGCCCATTTTCTTCTATTGAGAGGAATCCATGGATCCTTAAAACTCCAACTTCTTGTAGCCATCTCCTCTTTCCAGTTCCTGCTCCCACACTGCTTCCTGTGAAGAAAATTCTTGTGTTTCTAAAGACCCCAACGCCCAAACTGTCTGCTCCAAGGCAATGTTTTGAATTACAGATGTTTGTGCTCAATGGCCTCCAAACATCTCTCAGGCCAGCATGCTCCTGGCACGCCGTACAGCATGTGTTCATATCCTAGTTAGGACCAAAGCCAAAGCAGGAGCGGCTGTCCTCAGGGTTGGGATTTTAATATGATGCTAGAGCCTCCAGGGTGAGCACTTCCTTGTCTGACCAATCCATAGACAGAAAGCCCAATTTCTATGAAACTCAAGAGTTCTATGCAGATCAATGTGTATGATGGGAGTTCCATTTTCAAAGCTTGTGTTTGACTTACCACAAAGAGAGGTATGCTCACCTTATTTTTTTTTTTTTTTTTTTTTTTTTTTAAATTCTGGTTTAGCATTCTTCAGCATCTATTGTGTCTCTTGCAGAAACACTGAGACAAGCATGGTTGGAATAGTTACATTACTGTGACAAATTACTCAGCAAAGACAATGTAAGGGAGAAAAAGGAATTCATCGGGGCTCATGATTTCAGAGAGTTTAGTCTATCCTACCTGGGAAGGCATGGTGGAAAGACTCCATTTGTGGTGGCAGTCATTTGAAGCAGAGGATGCTGGCATCAGAGGCTGAGCTAGAGCTGTCAAAGGCCTACCCTATTGGTCTACTTCAGCTAGCCGACCTCATTTCCCAAGGACTCAAAATAGTGTCACCCACTGAGATCAAGCATTGAGATCATGGGCTTGGGGACATTTTGGATTCAAACCATAGTAGGTGGGGTGAGCTGGAGTGAGAGGCATCAGCTGTAGGGATGTTGTGGGTCAGTGCTGGCGCTGCTGTGTCTTTTGTCCTGTCTGCTTTGTATTTCCCTGGCAGTCAGACCTGACACCTGATGGCTGTCCATTGCTTCCCCTCCTCTCTATGCATCATTGGAGCATAAGCCCAGAACTCACTAATCCCTGGGAGATGTGCAGGACTCTTGAGAAGATGTGTAAGGTCACTTGAGGCTTAGTTACCTGGACACCACATTCCAGAATCTATCTACTGTCTTGATGGTCATTTGTCTGTCAGGGGGGTGGAAATCTCACTTAAAAAGAGGCAGAAACTCTGTTTGGCAAGGCAGGGGTTGGGGGAGCGAAAGAATGAATTAATGAATCAGAATAAATTCAGATGAAGCAATCCTTACATTCCTTTCAAGTCCTTGTCTTAAGTAGGTTTGAGGATGGGTTGGGAGAGTCTTGCTATAGAGCGCTTGTCTGAGCAAAGCTGAAGAACCACCTTTCAGTGGCTGCAAGTTGACTGGATTCACAGTATTCCCGAATCATTTTAGCAAGGACCCACTTATTGGCCTGTTCTCTGCCAATAGGAGAGGTGTAGGACACCTCTTCACCATGAGATCGAGATGCCTGAGAGCATTATAGGTCAGATGACAATCGCTGACCCAGCATCAGTGTAACATCCACAGCATAGACAGCAAGGAAAAAAAAGTCTTGAAGCCTTTATCTTCCCCCTCCCCTCCCCTCTCCACCCCCTCTGCTGTCTCCTTCCCTGTCCTCATGACGGCGGACGGGGGTGGGTGCCCTTGATTTCAGCCACTTCCTCGACTTCCCTAGTGCCAGTAGCTCTGTCTTATCC
>JADRCD010128583.1:0-21019 GCA_019843815.1 Montemys delectorum | reverse complement strand
TGTGTGTGTGTGTGTGTGTGTGTGTGTGTGTGTTCATGTGTACATAGTATTCCATTTTCTTTTCTGGACATACATATTTGATCACATATAGTTCCATGCATAACATTTGCTGCTATTAAAGGACTGGGGAGATGTGGAGCAATTATGTATACACTCATTCACTGAGCTGCATTGTCCAGACGTAGGGGTCCTAGTGTACACTTCTTGGGTACTGAATGAAAAGCATTTTCTGGATGTCAGGAGAGTTGTTCCAGCTAAGGGACAACGCCTAGAGAGCTTGCATGCAGGGAGAGGAGATGTGGAGAAATGAACAGACTGGAGATCTACTTTTATTACAGAAACAGCAGGATTTACTAATAGATTTGATATGGGCAGTGGTGGAAAAAGAGCCTTGCAACTCGATTGGGAGTCACGGCATTTACTGAAAGTCTAAACAGAAGCAGGTACATTCTGTTGGTGGTTGTGGTGGTTTGTTTTGTTGTTTGGTCCAGGAGTAGAAGCAATCAATAATTCCCCTGGAAATAGATTTTGAGATGACCATTTGGACTCTCAAGTGAAGTAGCAAAAGGTATCTGAATGCTCTACATTGAATCCGAAGTGCTGAGCTCAGCATAAACGTAGGGGCTATTATTCGGCATTTCTCAAAACTTAGTGCAATGAATGTTGATGTTCTTGTTTTGTTCAGAATTCAGTGAATTAATATTGGACAGAGTAAAGATATATGAAGATCTCTGTTTCTTGATATCTGATAGTTCAGCTGGGGAGTAACTGGAGTGCCTGGGGCAGGAGCATCTGCACTTAGAGGATCCACTTTCAAGCTGTCTTCTCATTTGTGTCTTGTTACTGCCCTAAAGGATGGACTAGGCTTGTTATCCTCCTAGAATACAACATGTAACTGCTCTCCACCCACAATATAAACAACTGTCTCATCATCGTTGTCTACCCCATGATCACTAATAGTTTTGGGAGTATCTGAAGTCAACAGTGATGAGGACCTTTGATATGGCCTTCAAAGTCACCGTGGTGCATCACCATTACTTTTGTTGGATACTATGAACCAGCAAAGTTCAAAGGAGTAGGCAATGATCCTGCTTCAAATTGACAGAGCAGCAAATAATTCAAGATCATATTGAAAACTGGCACATCTCATTCATCATAGTCTCTTACTAGGAAGTAAGTTCTGTAACAAAGGGATTTTGCCTGTTTTGTCCACTTTTGTATCTCTATGTATAGACACCGTTCTTCAGATAAACAGGAGTGTTTAATGTTGAAATTGAATCAATGTAATTAGAGGTCAAATAGGAAGCTGCAGGGCGAGAAAGCCATTAGTATAATTCAGTCCAGGTCTTAAGGCTTAGAAGATGGGGCCACTGGTATTAAGTACCTTATGGACACAATATGAATGCCTGAGGATAGTGGCAGTCAGGATGGGATGACCATGGATAGAGTGGTCAAGGACAGAAGAACGTGGACATCTTAACTAAAGGAGAAAGATTTTGTGCTTGATCTCCCCTTTATTCTTTTTAGAGCTTTCAGTATATTAATTGATCCATATTAGTGAGAGTGGATAGAGGGTCAGATTTTGATTGTTACTGCTTGTTTTGTTTTATTTTACCATTTGATCTATTGGTTCAATGATAATAATCCGTTCCAGAAATACTTTCACAGATATACCTAAAAATAAAATTTTATCAGGTATCTGGGAATCCCACAGCCGACTCAAATCGATACATGAAATTATCCACTATACCTTGGTACCAAGAAAGATGCATATCTATTGAAAGAGAGGAAAACAAAGGCTATAAAATTACGAATAATCATTAAGTATAAAATAAGTATATATAAGGCTTGATAACAAGCTCGATGAGCATCCCACCTCCAAGCCTCTTAATCAGGGAAGCATGATCACCTAGAACCCAAGTGTCAAACCTCTGCAGCAGGTAGTATGTGGCCTCAGTTCCCTCAGTCCCACTGGCACCACATTCCCGTCCTAAGCACAGGCCATAGCACCAGGATGTTCTCACATAGATGGCAGAGACAGATCTTGGGCTATGGTGGACCAGTTTCGATGTATGGGCAGTGGAAACCAGGAATGAGTAAAAAGACATCTTGTTCTTCTAGATGAAATCAAGGGAGAAACAAAATGGCTACACTCTCAGCACATGAGCCCAGGATCCCTTAACCACGTTCCTAGGCACAGAGCTCTGTGGAGTCAAGAATTTGAAACTTGAGCCTGACTGCTAGGCTGTTACAAAGAATGATCAAAATAGAGTGATAGGGCATGTTTTACTCAGCAGTTCTATTAACTTGACTAAGACAGCCGAACATATGATAGTTTGTAAGCTTAATTTAGAACTCATAATATTTACACATGGAATGTACAGACAGGCATTTGTATGACCGTCCGGAGCACTGTAACTGTGAGGCAGGGCTAAACAGAGTCTGTGGTGGAAGGCACAGAACATTGCATTCAGAAACCAGAATATCTGAGACTCATCTCAAATGCTCATAAACCTTTGCTGTACTTGCAATTAAAATTTGCTAAAATTAGATTATGTTGCCAACAGGGGAACTGTGTGAATGCCCTAATGAAGTCATGATCTAAACTTCCAGGCTTCTCCTAAATATGATTAACAAAGATCAAGAATTTAGAATGCTTCTCTATTTAATTAGGAGTTTTATGAACTGGGAACCCTCATTTAAGCAGCTGAGCATAAGTATCAATCCACACAGTTAGGATATATTATTTAAGCTTTAAAATTCAGGAGCATGGAAATATAGTCTACACTACATAATGCTGTAATTGTGGGCTTTCCTACCCATTCATAAATTCCCCAAAATAACACCTCTGAGACTTCTTATATATGAGTAAATACCTTGGTCAATAGCTTTGGCTCATTTCTACTAGCTCATAACTCAATTATCCCCTTTAAATTAGTCTAAGCCACGACAAGTGGTTGGTTACCTGGTCCTCAGTTTTATGTGACCATTTTCCTCTGTGTCTGGGCAAATCCTCTACCATGTGACTCAGTCCCAGAATTCCCTTCTCTCTTACTAGTGCTGCCTCAGCTCATTGGCCAATTGGCATTTTATTGATAGGTCAATGCTGTTCCACAGTGCACAAGAGATGATCTCTACATATTGCCCCAGAAGAGTTCACCACAGGCCCCTTTGTCTACTCAAGAGTCTAAAACAAGCCAGGTTCACTCTGAAATTGTGTGTTCAGTTTATGTGTTCAGAGAACATCCTTTTAGAATCACAAATTAAATACAATGGATAAGTTACCTCTGTCCAGGAAGTGCATCTTATTTATTAGCTCTGAGGACCTTTGCCTTCCTCAGTTTTAAATAACTTTTATAATGGAAATTTCCAAATGCACAATGGTCAATTTTACAGTGAGGTGCATGTCCTCTTGAGGAAGTTCAGACTGTAAACCTTTGCTTCCGTTTGTTTTGTTTGCTGGGAACATGTCAGGCCTTAGGAGAAACTTCCTAGGCTGTAGAATCAAGCAGGGGGTGCATTTCTTAGTTTGTGTTTGTTTCTGTGTTTTTGTTTTGATGCCTGAATGAGACTCACAGTTCTATCATCCTGAATGATGGAAATGTGCCCTCTTGATGGACATCTCTAGATGATAAACAAACATTCCTTTCAGTTAGAGGCTTCCCAGTGCATGCTGGGCTACTCTTGTCCACTGATGACTGCACAAACGTTTTCATTGTGAACCAGGAAGAAAAGTGCTTGGGGGAAGAAAGGGGACCAGTGACATTATTTTTATACACACTTTTAGCACAAAATGACAGGTCGGCAGAGATTGGTCAACTGGCTTTCCCTGACAAAAAAATCCAAATGATTTTGAGAGTGCTTACAATCAGGCATGATATTGACCAGACAACTCTAATAATGACCAATGAGGTGGGTTCTGGCTATACACAGTGATATGTCTGTCTAACTAAGGGCACTGAGACAGGAGACTAGGAGACTACGTGTCCCTCATGTAATTGAAGTCAAATATGACAAAACTCAGCAGCTAGCCCATTCTGTTTATTTAGGTTCTAAGAAGCCATTTGATAGAGATCTGGTGACAGTCACAGCCCCACAGCCTAATTCTTACCATTGTCCCAACAGGGCCACTGTAGCCTTTTTGACCAATCTGGCCCTTCCTTATTATTCTACCTCTGTGAAGTGACCATTTGATTTTGAGATATTAGTGCTTTTTTTCACAAAAGAAAGTTTCCTTAATCTTAAATTTTTGCTAATGAGTGAGGTGAGGATCCAGCAGGGCATGGCATTAGTTGGCCAAGTTAAAAAATTAGAGCTGGCTTGAGCTGAAGTAATTAAGAAAAGAAGGAAAGTCCTGATAGATGATGAGGGGACCCAAAAGGACCTCTGGCTTTCTATGTGAGGTTGACATCACTCAGCCTGGGGCAGAGCAAGTAAGAGCAATAAGGAGATTTCAAGTGTCTGTTGGCTTCAGGGTGTATTTGAGGCTGTCAGGAGCAAGACCTGGCTCTTCCTGGTGAGCATGAAGCTCACGAAGCTCACTATCTTTTCAGGCTCAATGTGTCTTCAGGGCAGGACTCTGTTGAAACCTGTCAGAAATGGCCTTATTTCTTGCCGCATTCCTTGGCCCTGGATGGGTCGCGTGTTTGGCTTGCACTTTGGACTCCCTTGGAAGCCCAGAAGATAAAAAAAAAAAAAACACCAAGTAAATGCCCAGAAAAGGTCATCCATACAACTGTAAGCAAAAGGCTTAGCAAACTCACAAAAAAATCCTTATAGGCTTTGGGAGTCAGGGAGTCAGGGCAATAAGACCTAATAGAACCACTTTCATTAATCTTCATAGTATGGCTCTAGGCCAGAGCCATCCCTGCCCCTGAGGAAGCTGAGCTTTTCTTTCATCCTTCCAAAGGCTTCTGATTTAGGAGGAAAGTGTGCCATGCTGTCTAAAATCTCCCCCTTCTTCCCCTTTTCACTTCCCTGCCATCTCTCTCCTCCCCACTTTACTTTGTGGTAGTATCCTGTAGACTCCCCTGCTTATTTTTGGACTTTGCTAAATCAGAGGTCAAAGACATTTGCTGGACTTGAATATATGGATCTAGTCATTGTTTAGCTGAGAAGCTGGGCATTTCTTTTGAGCTCTGGGGAAGAACTTATTTTATTTGTATTGTATCTTATTTATTTGTATTGTATTGTCCTTTTGTACCACGCCTTCAAAATGTGACATTAAAGACATTAAAGAATGATGAGGAAACTTATCAATGTTTAATAAAATAAACAAACACGTAAGTAGTTTTCTTGCCCATCTAGTTAATTTGTATATTGGAATATTACAATAACCATTAGAGTTTAGTGTAGTGGTCCATGCCTTTAATCCCAGCCTCTGCAGGCAGAGGTAAACCTTGTCCACATAGTGAGTTCCAGGACAGCCAAAGATACACAGTGGGACCCTGCCTTAAACAAACAAACAAACAAACAAACAATAAATCCTACTAGAATAGATGTAGTTTCCACTGCTTGGCTAGATTGTTTTGAACCATTATCATTATGGGGAAGCATTTTCTCCCTGAGTAGAGAAGACAGGTAAAATGGAAGTGGAAGCTTTTAACATTCTACAGCTAGGAAGGTTTGGCCTGGTGTTCAGCTGTAGCCCCGGCTCCTCTCTGTCACCAGTGAATAACTTTCAGAAGCCACTGGCTATGTGGTTCTCATTCAGCCCAAATGCTATTGTCAACCAAACCAATAACCACAGCCCTGGCCTTCTAATAGTGACAATACTAGTTAGATATCAACAAGTTCTAACATCATTGTTCTATTTTGGTATTGAACATGACCCTAAGCACCCACTCACAGAGCTTTCCATGTTGGAGACTGTGGCTCAGGTAGGGAGTCCTGAGGAAATCAACAAATGAGTACAAGAAGTGGCAGATAAGTTATACAAGGCTTCTTGGTAAGTAGAGTTCCTTACTTCTCCCTCCACAGGCCCAACCTTTACCCAGCTCCCTTTTACGGAAATAATTAGGTGGGCTGTTAGGAAAGCATAACTCCTTTCCTTCTGACTCTCTTGGGTCAGAACTGAGTATGTACTCATTATTCTGTACCTGGATGAAGGGGCTAGGAGCATCTTAGGTCTTCAGAGAACAATGATGTCACTAAAGATGGGCAGAGAAGCAGAACAAAACTTCAATTTGCCTTCACATCTTCTTATTTTGGCTTCTTGAATAAGACAGAACAGTGAGGTCCACAGGATTACAGTTGAAAGCCAAGTTGTGACTAGAAAAAAAAATACCTCTGAGGTGTTCATTGGCTCCAGGTAAAATAGGGATCCGAGGGTGATGGAAAATTTCCCATGGAGGGCAAGAATTGAGAAGGATCACTTAGCAGAGCCACACAGAAAGGAAAAGCTGCCACACTGAGATTGGGGAACTGACATCATGAGCATGGTGGAGACTTTACCTTTCCCCCATCATTTCTCCACAATTACTGATTTTAGTGCAAATAATGTCTCGGTAGGTAATTCTATGTGAATCTAGTTCTAGGATCAGAGAGACCATAAAATCCATTCGTAGGCCTATGTCAAACCAGGCAGCAGTGGTGCATGCCTTTAATCCCCAGTACTAGGGAGGTGGGGGTGTGTGAATCTATGAGTTAAGATCAGCCTGGTCTTCAGAGGTAGTTCTAGGATAGCCAAGGCTACACAGAGAAACCCTGTCTCCAAAATCAAAACAAAACAAACAAAAAAGAGACCTAGGTCAAATGCTATGTCCCAGTGACTATATGCATGGCCCAACCAGTCACCCTGTTCTGAAACCTTGGCCTTGGTCATTTATCTCTGAAGCATTCCTGGCTAAGGGGGTGGGTAAGGCACTTAACTCCCCACATGTAGCTGAGTGGCCTTGTGACCAGCTTTGACGAACAGAATTCTGTAGAAGTGATGATTTCCAAGTGTGAGCCCAAGTCTTGAGAGATGAAAAATGTTTTTTCCCATTATGTATGGGTCATTTTCTTGAGCCATAAGAATGACCCCCAGAAGGATAAGAAACTAAGCAGAGCCGCCCCAGCCAAGCAGCCCACTTCAGGGGCTCACTCTCCTCTTGGCAGCAGCTTTGGGATTCTGACCATCCTTAAAGTACCATTTAAATAAGATGCCCTTGGTCCACGTCCTAAATACAAATCTCTGGAGAATGAATTCCTTTGAGGATTCTTCTAGAAAAAAAGCAGAGAATCTAATCTGAAGGAACAAAAAAAAAAAAAAAATGGGGCGGGGAGGGGGTGCTGGCTCCTTTTCAGATGTCAGCACTCTTGGGAAAGAGGTCTGGCTCTGGCTGGCTGTAGTGTAGATGTAGAAGGAATGGATGCACTCCCAGACAAGGTAGACATTATTGCCAACAACTGTGGGGCCAGACTAGAATCACCAGTACTACTTGGACACCTGCCGATACTTAAATAAATGTAACTCACCATTCAAAATTACCATACCCTTCATATCCTTCTCAATAAAGGTCTTATCTGCTGCCAACAACAAACAATATCAATGCTAAAACTAGTTTTAATCACATAATATTTGCAGGAGTCATATCCCAAATCCTAAGACTGCAGTACAATAAGATTTTAACACTGAAATTAATAAAGAATTAAAATAAAAACCTTCGAAATAGACTTGTTTTGGAAAATGTCTCAAGAATCCTTTATTGCACCCTCCTACAGCTTTTACAGTCATCTGAAGAATCCTAGCAGAGAAGGCATCTGATGTGTCAGAACCATCCACACCATAATAAATCATTTCTGTATCTCATTAACATGATCGTATTACATAAAGTTCGTATTAGAATGTTCTTTAAGTATGAGAATTCCTCAACAATACAGCCCATTGGAGCTTTACAAACTAGGTGGCTATTGAGTATGAAGATTTAAAACAGCAGCAGCAAGGCCTTTTCCAACTCTCTACATTGACAACTCGCTAAAAGAATGTAAATTGAAAGTATGTATGTACACAGGAGCAGCATTTGTGGTTTTCTTTATGACTTTTCATCTCGTTTTGCTGACCACTTATAGGTATACTTTCTGTTCAATAAGCACTGCCACAAGCGTGTTGGGATACTGTCATCGACTATCTCTTCTAGGAAGGTATTATCACCATTTCCCCGGAGATACAGGAAGTTCAGAGGCAGAGCAGCTTGCTTCTGGATTTAGCCAAGGTTTAAATGTGGATGGCCGAGTCCAGCTTCAGGCTGAGCCACGGGCTGCTGTATCATCTCTACATTTCATTTCAGCTTCTTTAAAGAATGTAAGGGGAGAATCTCAGAGGCTTTCTGTACGACAACTACTTAGTTAAGGCAAAACTCCCAGAGAATAAATGTAAGGCAAGAGGTTTCTCCATCTTCATTAAGTTGCTTTATAATGGTTATTTCAGAACTCAGCCATACCCTGGGGATCTCTCTATGCTCTTAAACATTCATCCTTTTAACCATTTCCTAGCTGCTTTAGTCTTCACTTACATTATTCTCCTGGCCTCCATGCTGCTTCAGTCTCTCTTGCCCAGAGATCTGTGCCTTAAATACAAGTTTGCCTTGTCTATTCTGAAATCTCTTTGGCGTCATTACCTTATTTTGACTAAAAGGCCAGCTAAATGAGCCTGACCCCACAGGATGCTTACTTCCTGCACCTGCTAGGTGAGTGTCCTATCCCAAACCCAGCACACAGGCTGTGGCTTTATTCTACATGGACCCTTTACTGTTGGCACATTGGGATGTCTCAGTATTTTTGTTCTGAGATTTCTTCTGGGCTCCACACTATAACTATTTATGCTAGCAATCATTTTCTCTTCCAGGCTGAAGCTGGTCTACATGCTAATCATCTGCTAGGAGTTCCAGCCTTCCTCTCAGCTCTGCTGCTTCATGCTCACATAGCCCTTTCTGGGTCAGTGATACTTGGTGCGATCTGCAAACAGCAGCATTAGCATAGGGAGGAAGCCTGTTGGATATAGTTACTCAGGGTCCATTTTGGACTGACATCAGAACTTCTGGGGAACCCGGCTCAGTCACTCACAATTCTTCTGTATCCAACACTAGAGCATCCTTGACTTTAACCACAAGCTCCCAAGAGGATATAGCACACATCTTCCTGGCCTAACTGCCTATACCTCTGACAGCTTGTGATGAAGCAAAGGACCAATAAAAGATCAATGACTGAATGAGCGGTGGGTTAATCCTCTGAATGACTCCTTAAACCTTCTGTGTCTTGTTGGAGCCAGAAAGACATTGGTCTCCAGTCCACTACTGTCTATAAATATTCTTAGAAGTGGAATTTTTCTTTAAGAGTAAAGACTGATGACAACTTTCAATTTTGAATTTGTTAAGGATTCATGCAGTTTCAACACTGTAATAAAAGATGCTGAAATACTTTTAAGGTTTACAGTTTGGGAAGCACAAAAAAATAAGAATTCTATTAGATGCATAGAATGTCTCAAAAGAACATTCTCAGGCATTCTGCAGTATAACAGAAGGTAGTACTCTCTTTGAAATATTATTCACGTACTCTTAAATAGTCATTACCATTCTTCTGATAGGAAAGAAAATGCAAATTGGATAGCATTAGTAAAGACTGGCATATATCAAAATATCTCATATTATTTTGGTTTCACACAAGAGTCTTCATGTTAAAATTAACAAGGTTACGCATATGACTTGTTTTTATTTAATTTCTTTGTCCTAAGTTCTTTCTTCTAAAATAACAGATGAAGTCATTGACATAAACAAAGGCTCTTAAATATAAAAAAAAAAAAAAAAAGATGTCCTAACAAGTAATTTTTGATACCACTATGGCCTTAGTGAAGGAAGACGGCCTCGCAGAGACCTTTAAGGAATGACTCTGTTCATCACGAGCAGGTTTAAAGAGATCTGTAATGAGGAGCTGTCCTACAGGAGGGACCCAAAAAGCCGAGATGGCAGAGCTGCTCAACTTACCTGGAGATCTGGGGCTTTTCAGACTTAAGAGCATAAAACAGTCTGCGAGCAAAAATGCTTTCCACTGGACATTTCAGTTAACAGGCAACTATATACAGCAATCGTAAGGACAGAGCCTGCATAATGGAAATCATCACTAGCCCACCAGAAAAGGCTCAGAATAGGCAGCAGAGAGGAGAGGTTGGTGTGAAGGAAACACGGGCCAACGTTCCCCAGACGCCACGTGGCAGCAGCCAGCATCAGGCACTCAGTACTGTGGCATCCTCAGTGGTGGTCTCCATCCATTTTTACATTTTCATCTTACCCAATACTGGCCAAATTTTTAACTGGGAAACTTTCCACCCACCAATGTTGGTTATAGAAATAATTGCATAGCCTCTGTTTTGAAAAAAAAATATTCTCCAGAAGTGGTTTTCTTGGAATACATACTATAAAAGGTGGAGGGAAGAGTTTAAAACAAGAAAAACGATTGGTCAGTAAGTAGAAGACACTGCTGTGACGAACACTGGAACGGAGTGCCTGGATATCCCAGGTGGGCTTAGCTTCTCCTGAAGCTTCTCAGAGACTCAGCAGCTGCTCATAGCCCACTAGCTTCTTTGGGCCCCTACAGTTTATACCATTTGGTTTACTTTGCAGTTTTCGCTCAAGTTGTGGGTCACAGTCTTCCAAGGCAAGGGAGTCAACCTGGAGAGTGCAATTTAAGCACCACGTTAATCTTGGGTCCCAACAATGGCGCTGGATCATTCCCAACTGTCTTGGGATAATGAAAGCAAACATGTGGATTAACTTTAAATAGCAGCAAGGAAGAGATAAAAGCTGAGACTTTGGAGGATTTAAGATCTTTGTAATCAGGTTGTAGTTGTGGCTAAGCTGGTGAGGACAGGGGTGGGAGGTTCCAGTTCTCTTACTTAGGAGTAATTCCAAAAATCTTTTGAGCAAGTGAATAAATAGTAGAAACTGAACCTGGACAGGTGAAAGATTCATAATAAAGTCTACAGAAAAAGTATTGGAAAGGTACAAAGAAAAATACGTATGTGTGCATAACTATGTATATATAATTATGAATGAGCATATGACTGTGTTATGTGCGATATGTATGTGACATACAGATAGACACCTGATTGTAATCCAAAAGGCCAAAGAGCAGTAACACTGGGAAGCAGAATGGGAAATGTACTGAGTATAGAACAACTACACTAAAATTCTTATTTGGTAGTTTGTTTATTTTATTTCTGGATCCAATTAAGACCTTGGCAAACAGCAATGCAGGTTCCGTCAGAAGCCAGATGAAGTTCAGTACTGCACTGTCTTAGTACAGTGGGTACACAAAACTATGGAGACTACAGCTCAGAGAGCCAGCCAAGCACAAATTCCATAACAGGAATATACATGCATTCACTCACTCACTCTTATTTACTGAGCAGTCAGGCTTTGAACAATATAATTGATTAACACATTCATTGTCCCCCTATGTGTTTGCCTCAAACTTCACCTTCTTTAGGACTCAAAGATATTGAACACTTTGCAAACAAATGTTCCTATGAAAGCATCATTGCAAATGCAGTGGCACCAAAAGTGAGATAATTAATTTTTTACTATTTCAAGGGCAACAAAAAGGCTAAAAATGCAAATCTATGAACAGTTTTATTTTATTTGTATTTAACATGATTATACACATTCATGTGTCTAACAAGATCTGCACTGTTACATTAAAAATACAGTACAATAACATTCAACATGAGGTACTTCATATTTATATATTTTCCTTCATAAATAATGCTGTAAGCTGCTAAAGTCAAGCACACTGATGCACAGTTGGCCGCAGTGTCCTGAATTAGCTGAGCTTATTTAAACACCTTAAAAAAAAAAAAAGACAGTTCAGTGCAATAATTATGTAGAAATTAGACCATTTCCTTAAATATTATCTTAAGATATGATTAAAGAATGCTGCATTAGAACTGCCAGCCTAGTTACCCTTGTCCCCAGGATGAAGAATGATGAAGACTGCCAGGTATGCCGGGCAAAGCATCTATAGCGTTTTCTGCTTAATGAAGTGGTGTTTATACACTAGAGCTGCCAGCCTTGTCAGAACAATGGTTTTTATTCTTACAAACTACGAAGTTTAAAATTACCAAAGAAAACCAAAGCAAGCACGCATTATCTTTCATTTTGCTGAAAATGCATATAGGAGAATAGGTTCAGAACATAAAATTTCTTACTTTAGGTACAGCTTTTCAATCTTACCCACAGTTCTTGGCATAGGCCAAGTCAGAAAGTGGATATATCTTTTTGGAAACATAATAATAATTAATAGAAAGTTAAGTTCTTCTATCCTCAGTGAATTGCCTTTGCCCAGCCACATGGAGGGTGGCTCAGTCACAGTAAGAGTGAGTTGGGGATAGACACTGCCCCTTTAAGACTATCACACCCAGCCCAACTATCTCACAGGAGGCAATCTATGCTAAACAAAATTCCTTCTCCTCTGGCTTAAAAGTTAAGTGCCTTCCAGTCACTTTGCATGTACCATACCAATTTGTATGGTACCTATGAGTTACTGAAATGTTTAACCATAATTGTAAAGCAAAAACCTTTGTTGAAGTAATTTTAATTGAGAATGTACCTTTATCTCATTGATGCTTTGCCAAAACTACAACCTGCCATCTCCTTTATTAGGAAGCAATTAAGAGATAATTTTGGAAAGCTGTCCTAGGAAAATTCATCTAGTCATCAATAACAGCTTTTGGTCACCTATGTTAACAGATGTATGTAATGGCAAAATGATTAAAACATTTCCCATAATCCAGTGCTCTCCTCCACCAGGGAATCTGGCCAAAGGCCACAAGCCTATATCTGCAAGGGAAGAAATGGCCCAGAAGCCCAGTGAGTAGAAGCAGTCACTCATTGGGCCTTGCTGGCACCAGCAGGGGAGTGTGAGGGTTATTTCTGACACACCCACCACTAGCCAGGCAGGTAGGAGGCAGATCCTGAGTTGGCAAGCACACTTGCATGCACATATTGCGCAGGCACACACACCCCAGGACTAGCTCCTGCTACAGATAAGTCAACTTTGGCTTACAGAGCAGGAGAAGGAGGTGGCCAGGGACCACACTCTGGGTGTCAGGGAGCCATCTCAGGATCACACTGAGCAGAAAAACTGCCCAGAAACACATGGATATTTCAGCTTCAAGTGACTACACTGGACACTTCCAGGGCCACAGGCACTAAGCCAACATGAGCCAACATGAGCCATCATGGAAAAGGAGAAGTTGTCTGCGAGCTTTTCCCTGTTTGCTTATGGTATCATGGACAAATAAGAACTGCATGTGATGCTGATGAGGTGAATACTCGGTATAACCCAGTGTCACTCCGAACCATTTTTCAAAAACCCTGCAGTCATATATTGGCACTTTAAGATGGCCAGAGGCCAGGTTCTAGCAGTCCAGAAGCTCGTTCATAATCAACAAATAAGATCGTCTATGGTCAAATATCAGATAAAGAATGTTTTGATTTCAAAGAAAAAGCATAAAAAGTACTTTATCACATTGACAAGTAGTGCTACAAAACCGTTACTCCATACCTCTAAAGAACTGTTTGGTCCTCTTTTAACAGGGGAGGGGGAGGAGAAACGGGAGTGCTTTGAAGTAAGACTTAAGAACAAGCCAATAGAGCATGTGAGTGTACATTTGTGTGAGGGGGAGGGGATCCAACACTACCGAGCAAGAGTGGCTTCTCTGAATTGTGTACGCTTCTCACTGGTAAACTGACTGCTGGTTGTGTAGGCATTTTCAGGCTTCCCTTTTTTCCCATTATAGTGTAAATTAGCAAGTTTGCAACCTTTCTTTCTATCAACAATGACATTTTCCAATTTCATCACTTCTGAAAGAAGTTGTCTGCATTCTGGTATCTTGTCTTCTAACCTGAAAGAATAGAAGTCTGCTTTGTAGTTGAAGTCATGGCCTAAACAAATATCTAATTCCTTACATCAAGAGTCTGAACTGTTTAGTGGGCATCACATATATGAACTTAAGATACAAAGAATATGAAAGCAAGGCCCAGAAGCAACAAATGTAAAAGAATAGAGTCAAACTTGACTACTGGCCTGTTTACTTTCTAAGTTTACTTGTTGCCAAGCAAATATTCTTTCAAATTTGTACACTGAGGTTTACCTGTTTTTATTTTTGTTTTTGTTTTTATTTATTTATTGAAAGGGGTTCTTGTTTAAAAATAATGATACTACTTTAGGATACATATTTCCATTCCTCAAAGGAAATTCAAGTTGATTCAAAATCTTCTTCAGAGGTACAGAAGTAGGTGGTTGGTGGGCACTTGGAAAAGCACATGATCTCCCTAGGCGTACAGACGCAACTCGAAAACCACAAAGCCTGAGTAAGAACTTGGCTCTTCTAAGCATATAGTTAAAAGCGGAATGTTGCATTTTAGCCTGTACATAATTAAAAGGTTCAAAGACATTAGAAACTGCCTACTGCTTCATTCATTACAAATTACCTGTGCTGACCACATATCTGCAGATGAGCTAAGCGTCAGGCAAGGAGGGCCCATGTGGGCACCTCATGCTGCATAAGAGGAAAAAAGTTCAGGCATAGAATATGAGTTCGGGGATCTGCCCTCCCTGTACACCAGTGCCATTGGTACTGTCTGAGGAGCACTGGAACTGGACAGTCACCTTGCCACACTGAACTTCCGTCATGCCTTCTTGTCCAAAGTAGCTGAGTTCATTGCCATCCAGTACCACGCTGGCTGTGTAGAAGGTGTCTGGCTCAATCTGCACTGGATATTCAAACCATACAGGAAAGGTATTGCTGGATCCATCTGAGAAGTACTTGCTCAAGTTCTGGCCCAGGACAACGCCCTGCCTTTTGAGTTCGATCTTAGCGCTGTACTCCGCTGAGCCACAGCTGGAGCCATATAGCCCAAAGCCTGCGATGAACACCCTCTTATCAACAGCAAACTGGATGCTGTCACAGCGACCCCGATAGCGCCACTGGTTGCTCCGATAGGCACATGACTGGAATCGGTGACAACGCTGGGGGACCAGGCCCTTGCGGGCTTTACTCACAAACTGCAGCTCCGGTTTTTTGGATGCGGTGTACCAGAGGAAGATGTCATTGGTCTCATTGAGAGTTAATACCCCGGACTGTGCAGCACCATTTGCAAAGTCATCCAGGGCCATGGTGGGGATGCGGATCAAGTACAGGGCCTTTCCTAGGACCTTGCGTTTATTTTCGATGCTCAAGGCCAGATCTTGCCGCTGGCATTCTACTTCAGCCCAGTTTAGGGCTGCCTCAAAAACCACTATTTCTTTGGCATTCAGCGTTTCCCTGCGGAGGATGCTTTCGAGTGTCTGGAAGTCGATGTCACAGAATCCCTCAGACTTGAGTGCTAACTCAGCTTGTGCATCAATCACCTCCCAGCAACGCTGTGTCAGATCCGGCTCCTCAAACAGGCAGCTCTGAGAGAGGAGCACACAGGCGTTCTTGGCGCTTAGGCTGGTCTCCAGGAAATTAACACAGGCTCTGGCAAGGTGAGGAACTATGTACTTTTTGGCAGCATACAGTGTGGCCAGCACTGTGTCTGCAGCCAAGTCAATTTCATCACAATAGATGTATCTGAAAGAAAGTAGCCAACATATAAGCAGATTTCCACAAAATGAGCATGTGCAGCAAGGAAGGAAGCCACTGCTTTCAAGCCTGTCCAAGAATATAATTTCATGTGACAGCTACTACAAACATGCTAAGGAAGCATCTGAAATATATTCATAAGGTATTAATATTTCAGCTCAGCAGTAAGCTTATATAATTAAAGGGATTAACTCTGTGTTACTATTCATCTTCTATCTTACAAAGACATGTTCAGTATATTTTCAACAAAATAAGAGATACTGCAATTATCTAAAAGATGACTGTATATCAGAGATAAGATTTTGAAAACACAGCAAAATTCTATTATACTGTATTAAATGTTAAAGCACTGACATTCTCAGTCCCATAGCTTAAAAAATTTATTCATATATATGTGCATGTGTGTATGTTTGGGCACCTGGAAACTCATGGAGTCCAGAAGAGGGCACTGGGTTCCTGGAACTGAAGTTGTAGGCAGCTATGAGACACCTTAGAAAGTGCGAGGACCTGAATCCTGGTCCTCTGCAAGAGCAGCACTCCTAACCTCTAAGCCATCTCTCTCTTCAGTCCCACCAAAGTTTAAAGTAAACATAGATAGCTCTATTCCACTTTCTGTTTCAATAAAAACAAATGTCTTTTGAAACTATAAGGTCAAAATTAAAAATTTTAATGATTTGGGACTTTTCTAAAACATAAAATAAAACCTGATATTAAATATTTCTGAAGTGGTTCCATGTTCAATCAATCACCACATAAATTTTAATACTATCTTTTCAATGAATTCCACAAATCTTTTGAGGATTAAAGTTCTAAACTCATATTCCTCCTATTTTCAGAACTAAAGCATTTCACTTGTACTTATTAAGAGACAACATAGAGTGCTCACATGTACACTGATTCTGTGCTTTAGTGAACTGTACCTATGTGAGGGTGAAAACGACCTGCTATCTTATATTACAGGACAAAAGAGTAATCAGTGAGAACTCTGCCCATGAACAACACTGAGAAAATTTATCAAAGTTTTTAAACTAAAGCAGTGAGTACTTTGCCTGATTTTTTTATGGTAATTTTATCTCATGTCTATAAAACATACCTAACTTAAGAAATCAAGATTAGCTTTTGAAAGGAAAAAAAAAAAACCCATAAACACACATATACAAGTCAAAAAGTTTCCTCAGTAATAAACAAACACTTGCTTCCAGGAAGCTCTCTTCCCTGTAGGCTAAGCCGGTTATACCAGCAAGACCACTCAACAACACAGCTGCAGCACAGTTGTGCTTTGCCTAGGGCCAGGACCAGGAGAGCATCCAGAATATGGGCTGGATTTGTAGCCTCACCCTGGAACTCAAGGGAGCTGCCATTCCTTTTCTGAGTACAGCTACTTCCCTAGGACACAGGAACAGGAAAGCTCAGTTCCTACTGCCGTGACTATAGCATATCAACAAGGCAAACGGAACCTTCCTCACTCAAGCCCTGTTCTTTCCACTCTACCTGATTCCATAATTTTTAAAAACTGTACTAATATGCTCTAGGGAATATATCTGTAAGAGAAGATATTTGGCAAAGAATGTATCAAATGACTTGAGCAAGATGTAACTTTCTGCCATTCTGGCTCCTGTTTCCTGACTGTGCATGTGTCTAGGACACAACACCCTACTGGACTTCAGTGAGGCCAAGATGCTAACTAGTACTGCATTTCATCAACAACAGATGGCACTGTGGCACACAAAGCTGAACAGGCAGTGAGGAAGGGTAAGGATCCAAGCAGGTAGAAGAGGTTTCTTGGTGATAGTGTCTTAACGGATTCTGAAGGTTAAAAAGTGATGAAGCAGTTAATGTTATGGTGCTTCACATGCTCACTTGCCTTTAATCTCCCTGCTCCCCACTGGGAAAGTTCTAGTTCAATTAGGCTTCAAAGCCATTACAGGACCAAGGAATTACATACTTAAAAACTCTGAAACTGACTAGAACTTATTTTTCAGTAAGCAGTAAATAATAAATAATAATTGTTTTAAAAATTGTGAGAATATTGTCAAACTTTTGGACCCACTGGGCAATTTTTCTTCAAAAACATTTTTTAAATTTATTCCAGTGAACTGAAATCCCCAGACAAATATAATCTTGAACAGGTAAGAAAAATCTTATAAATATAACTTATAATAACTAGGCTTAATCCCATTGTTTAGCATTAGACTGGTAAAGCTAATTCTCCGTACCTAATTAACATGCATTAGAGTCTGTAAAGGATCTATAAGATATGAAATCTTTATGTAAATATGTGACTACCCTAATCTTTTTTACACTTTTATATTACTAATTTAAGACTGCTTGCATTAATCTACAGAAAACTATAGGAAACAATCCCTTCAAAAATCTCTCCATCACCATAAGCATGTCCAATTTTGTGAGTGAAATATATGTGGACAAAGATGAGATAATGAGTTCCACTTCTGGCAGCACTAGACAACTCAGAAGACATGTGTCTTTCAGTGTTGCTAGCTAAGCAAGGTATATCATTGCTATAATTGTGAAGTAAAGGTAGATTTCTCTGAAGCCTTCTTAAAATGTACTGCTTTCAGGAGGAGAACATCCCTAATCAATAGTGTTTATTCCAGAAAGCTATTTTTCTTTTAAAATGTCGCTAAAAAGCAGTTCACTACATGAGCTCTTTGCCCCTAGGCTCTGGGGTAAGGAATGACTAAATGCCTGCAACATTCCATATGACTTCCAAGGAAAAATGAAGAGCAGCTTTCTCTAAGACCATTTACAAGGCAAGCAGCACCCCCTCTCTTTAGAATCTTTTTCACTTACATGAAACTTAGATCTGACTTAGAAGCTAGCACAGCACAAATACGGCACAGGCAAACTCTTTGCAAACACACAAATAATGCTTACTTCAGCATGGCGAGGAAAGCGGCAGGTTCGACGTCTGGTATTCGGATTTCATCTTTGTCCTCAGCAAGTTCTCCATAAAACATTGCATGGAACACTGAGCTCCCAACAGCTAAGACGTACTGTGGAGAAAGGGAAATCTCATTTCACGCACTAAACTGAAAGCATTTTCAGCAAGTCAGTCCCCCCAAACAGCTAGCAAATCAGGGCTGGGGGTATGTAATGTACATAACCCGCATCTTTGAAACAGCCAGGTTATGGTGTATCCTGACAGGGGAGCATAAGTTTTTCACACAAAACAGGCTCTCCATCAATATCTCAAAGCTTTGACATTAATATACATGCCACCCCATTGTGACATAAATAAAACCATGGGCTATTTATCTGATTTCTATAGGAACAGCAAACAGAGGGCTTTCCAAACCAGTTACAACATTTCCTACCCCTGGAGAGGGAAGAGGGCATGTTTCGGGGTGACATATACAACCGAGTAGAAGGAAACAAAGACAAAATCAAGTGTGGCCAAAGGTCTGCATTCTCTGTAATTGGGCAAAACATGCAGTGCCTGCCATCGGCAAGCTGCCCACACCAAGCTCTGTGCTAACAGGGTCCCTCTATGTAAAACTCAGGACTAAACCAGTAATGCAGCTGTTGCTTACTTTGTGTCCTGGCAACCGCTGAGTCCCACCTGGTGGCCCAACCACAAAATGTACATCTGCCATCAAGTCATTATTGAACATCACCGCATTTCTACAAACAAGAAGCAATTCATTAATTCACAACAGCCTGTATTCCTAACATCCCTCTCCCCAACACGAAAAACTTACAGAAGCTTCTCAGGCTAAGCAACCACAGTTGAGTGCTCCACTTGCCAGCAAAAGAGCCAACAAAGGGTCCAGCTACACAGTGTCTGAAATCACTGCAGACACATGGGCAGTAACTATAAAGTTTTAAAAGTTACCTAAACTTTTACATGGCTTAGGACAAATGAAGGGTTTCTCTCCTCTGTGCTCCACAGACACAACCCTGCTGCTTAAATGTTACAGCTTGCAAAAATATTTTTATCTAAGAGGAAAACAGCTGTATTGTTTTGGAGAAGATACAAGGCAGCTTTCCATCACCAGAAAAGCTTCTGGGAAAGAGGAAATGGAAATTCACGTTAAACTGCATTACAGGTCATGCAAAAGCAGAGACTTCAACACTGGCAAACTTTGAAAGTAAAGAAGCTGGGCGGCCAGCAGGGTGCTTACCTTTCTCTGATGGTAGGATAAAGACCCTGCCAGTTGGGGGCCGGGATGAGGTTGTTGTTACAGAGATTGTGCTGGTGCTGCTGCTGGACAGTGGTGCTGCTGGAGTTGGCTGGCTTCTTACGGGGGAATATGTCAGCAGCCATCTTCTTCTTCTTTTTAGTCTTCAAGGTAATTATTTCATAACAAACTGGGGGCAACTTGCTGCTCCCACTGCCGCTGCCGCTGCTGCTGCTGCTGCTGCCGCTGCCGCCGCCACCACCACCACCACCACTGCTGCTGTTTGCTTTCTTTGAACCTTTTTTGGACCTGTTCTTTACTGTCTCTGGAAGCATCAAGAAGAAGGTGAGACATTTCATGTTCCTTTCTTTATCATCTACCATGAGTACAGGATGCCTTTCTTTAGAGCTAGATATCGCAAATTTGCTCGAACATCAAGGCAAAGAGGCTAGCCGGAGCTAAGATGTTAACAGAAACCGACCGGCTCCTTTTTTTCCTGCTTTTTCCCAGCCAGGCAAGGTGACCTTTTCACTATGTTGAAGAGAAACTGGCTTTAAGTTTTATCCAGGACCGGATCTGTTAAATACATTCCCATCATGATTCCTGTTTTCCTTACTTGCGCATAAAAACGGCCGTTTTCTGGATCACCTGAAAAGCTTATGCTGAGCAAAGGAGGCAGGCAGAGAGAGAGCTGAGGCGCTTGCTTCCTGAATTAGGTTATTAGCAAGATGTGGCGAGCCCAGCGAGTCAGTGCGAGTCAGTGCGGCCGGCGAAGTTGTGTGGTGAATGGATCGGGAGAGGAGAGTAGGTATTACAGCCCTGCAGACGGAGTCAGACAGCTAGAGCTCCGAGCCAATAGCTGAAGCCACCAATCAGGATTGGATGAAGCCAAACAGTGACACCTATTGTAGCGTGCACAGCTCTGATATTAAAGGAGCAGCAGTTACATTCTCTTTTCTACTGTATATTTAATTAAGATAAACAGCAAATGAAAGACATTTGCAAACAGGAAGGGAGGGGTTTATTTCTCTTTAGTACAGGAACATTTTCATTTCAACCAAAACAAGCAAAAGCCATTAACAAAGAATGGGAACACATATGTCTAATCTCTCTTTCTGGCAAAAATCTTCCTCCCAGCCACATTTACTTGCAAGTATTTTGAACAGGATCTCCTAGACTATAAAGCCAAAGGGAATCAATATACTGAAATTAAACCAAACACATTTAAGCACAGCTGGGGGATAGGAGGCTTCTCTTTTCTGACTCTGGATGTTTTGCT
>JADRCD010128579.1:0-10614 GCA_019843815.1 Montemys delectorum | reverse complement strand
TCTGTTTCTCTAGCATATCAAGGAACTTATTTTCATTTCCTGTTCCAGCTACCTACAAAGCTTTTTCTAGATGCCTTTTTTTCCATTTTCATATTTATCCTTCATATCTGTTTGTGACAGCTGTTTTAAAAAGATGTTCCTAATATCTCATTTAAAGTAGTCATTCCTACTATCATTAACAAATCTCACTCCACAGCACTTACCTACTTATTTATAGCTTTTATTATCAATTAAATTAATGTTTCTATATATTCTCTTACATTTGTTACTGATTTTAAAACATCAACTCAGCTAGCTATCTTGGCCTCTACTAGACTATAGCTTTAAAAGAACAGCAATACCTCACTAGCCTGGTACGAATTTCTGTCTTAATTAGGGTTGCTATTGCTGTAATGAAACATGGTCAAAGCAACTTGGAGAGGAAAGAGTTTATTTCACTTCCACTTCCACAGCAAAGTCCATCATTGAAGGAAGCCTGGGCACAAACTCAAATAAGGCAAGAACCTAGAGTCAGGAACTGATGCAGACACCATAGTGTAATACTGCTTACTGGCTTGCTCAGCTGCTTTTTAAGAGCACACAGAACCACTATTCCAGGGGTGGCCCCACCCACAATAAGCTAGGCCTTCCCACATCAATTATGAATCAAGAAAATGTATCACAAGCTTGCCCATGGGCCAATCTGGTGAGGAAATTTTCTCTGTCGATGTTATCTCTTCCCAAATGGCTATAGCTTATGTCATTTTGACATAAAACTAGCCAGCACACAGGGTGTAATTAGTCTCTGACTCTACATCACTATTTAACAGGCATGCAAAGGGGCAGTAAATATGATCCATGATGAGTATAATTAGTTCAAGTATCCAGAAATACCACATATTCTAGAATTAAATGAAAAAATTAAAATATTTATGATTGAATTTGATTAGCAAAAATGTTTATGTAGAGGCCAAGCACAGTGGCACACACCTTAAATCACAAAATGTGGGAGACAGAAGCACCAAGAATTTTGTATATTAGGCTTTCCTGGAACTCACAAGCCAGCCAGAGATAAACAGTTAGACCCTGACTCAAAAAAAAAGTACTTAAGTAAAGAAATTTCATATATAATATATATATATGTATGTATGTATGTCTCAAAATCTAGTACAGTAAAATATATCTGTAATGCCAGTATTAGGGCTAATGACTAAAGGGGGATCATAAGTTTCAGGTCAATCTAGAAAGCTACATAGCAAGACCCTATCATTACAAAAAGAAAATCTGACACCAAACTTCTAGACATAAAATTCCAATGTGTAAAATGGAAAATTTATTAGGTGGGTCTAGCAAAAAATTATATGTTATAGAAGAAAGAGTAGTGAATATAAGATATAGGAATATAATCTATCCAAAAACAAAAACAAACAAACAAACAAACAAAAACAGAAAGACATTGTAGCAGTAGTTGACTACACCACGGGTCCCACATGCCCACCTACCCATGAGTTATCTGTATTTGTGAATGAAAGACACACACATACACACACACACAAACACACACACACACACACACACACACACACACACACACACACACCAGTTAATGAACTAGCTCAAAGGCTGGACAGTTCTAATCCTCCCCGTAGCTAGCAACATTTCCCTCCTGTAATCCTGGCTTAATGTCCTCTAATTCTATACTTTATCTTTGTTGCCCTTGCTCCTTCTGGGTGGCCCCCTAGTTTTTGCTGCCCAAGACGCTTCATGGCAGCCCTTCCGGGGCCCACATTCCTTCTCACTTACATTTCAGATGATTTTCCTTTGGTAGCTCTAAATTAGATCCATCTCTCTCCTAATCATGGTGATTCTCCCTCTCCTTCCTTCCATTTCCTAGCCCTCACAAATCCATAGGTGTTAGTATTCTGCCTAAGCTCTACCCTACAGTTACCTGGCAACAACCAGATAGGCCTGACCCACTATAAAAGGGACTGCTTGCCCCCCCTCCTCTCCCTTTGCCTCTTGCTCTCTTGCCTCTCCCTTTTGCTCCCTGTCTCTGCCCATTCCCTTTCCCCTGCTCTCTCCATATGGTCATGGCCTCTACTTCTCTACTCTCTTCCTCTCTCTGCCTTTCTCTGCCTCTACTACCCTCTTAACTCCCCTCCACATGCCCTGAATGAACTCTATTCTACACTATATGTCATGTGGCTAGTCCCTCAGGGGGAAGGGATGCCTCAGGATGGGCCCGATGAGGCGCCCATTTCCCCCATACCTCACCACACCCCCATAGAACACATCTTATACCTCTTTATCTTTTTATAAACATATCTTCTGCTGCGGAGGTTCAGATCTAGAAACTCGGCAGATTTACAAGGTCCCACCTCAGTTTATCTGCCAAGCCATTGACCATTGGCTCTTTATTGATCAATCAAAAACCAATTGGGGACAAGGACTTTAAGCATTTGGATATGCAGATTCCCAATTTTGGGGGCCAAATTAATTCAAAGCTTTAAAACCATTCCCCAAAGAAAAGTAAAAGAAGAAAAAATAGAGGCTTGATTAGAAGGGTCATTTTTTAAAGTGCTTGCTCCCCAAATATGGGGACTAGACTTTAGATCTTCAGAAACCATGTAAATTTGGATGTGTTCGCACATATCAGTAATCCCATTGCACCTATGGCAAAATGGAAGGAGTCAGGAGAATTTCTGAAAGCTCCTGAGCCAGCTATCCTGGTATAACTAGCAATTAAATATGAGACCCTACATTAAACAAAGAAACAAGGATCTCCACAGGAAGGTGATCTTTGAACTCCACGGTTATAACACAGTACATACATAATACATACATGCATGCATGCATGCATACATTCAGAGAGAGAAACAAAGAGAAATTTTAAAAAATAATAATAAAAAGAAAAATGGAGTTAATTCTATACCTGCCAAATACCTTTCCAAAACAGAATGAAACAAAACAAAAACAAAAACCAAATAAAGGTAGCTTTAGAAGTACAAAGGGTAAATTAAGTCATTTCCAGAAGCCTCTCAATATAGAAATTGTTGAAGCTCCATATTTACCTTAATCCAGAAGAAAAATGATATTAGACAGAAAGATGTTTCCCCAGAAAGAATGGGCGGCACTGGGAATGGTACTATATGGGTAGAAACAGTTAAGTAGGTGGTACATTAAGTAGAAGATGATAGAGATAAATATATGTAGAGGGCTAGATAGACAGATGATTGAAGATAGATGATAGATGAATAGAGAGATAGAATTCTGCAAAAGGGAAATGACCATTTAAACAAAAAGCCCTGTGGAATTTAAAACTTGCATATTAGCATACTTATAAATTATAGCAACAGTGGTATAAAGGCCAGAACAAAGAAATGGATTTGTGTGTGTGTGTGGGGGGGTGTGTGTGTGAGAGAGAGAGAGATACAGAGACAGAGACAGAGACAAAGACAGAGAGCATGAAAAGACACACACACACACACACACACACACACACACACACACACACAAACCCACCAGGACAGGCATGTGGAAGTCATTAGACAACGTTTAGGAATCAGTCATTTCCTTCTGTCATGGATTCAGCATAGAACACATTTGTACAGAAAGCACTTTTATTTACTGAGCCATTCCACTAGCCCAGTTTAGATTTTGTGTTTTGTCATTTCTTTGTTTGTTTAGACAGAAACTCATATAGCCCATGTTAGCCCCAAAATCCCTATGTAGCTGAAATTCAAGGATAACCTTGAATTTATGATCCACAGGCAGGTACCAGCATACCCTGTTCTCTTCAGGGCTGAGTAAGAAACAAAGGACTTTTCACAGGCTAGGTCAACACTCTGACAACCAAGCTTCATATTTGTCCCCTACAGTTCATGTCAATACATATGAATAATTCAGTATCACTTAAAATCAGAATGTGATGAGGATGCATAGTATAAATCTTAAGACAACCACAGAAATATCACAAGAAAAAGTTGAGAAGCCAAAGAGAGAGATGCAGGATGGTCATAGAGATACTGAATCAAAAAAGAAAGGCAGAAAAAGAAACCAGAAAAGACAGAGCAAACGGAAAACAAGCAACAAATGACAGACCCATTTTATGTCAATAATCACATTAAATGTACATAACATAAGCACTCTAATTTAGATTGGGACAATAGATTTAAATATACCATTTAATTGTAAATTACACTCTGCTTGCAATAAACATTCCTTAAAGACAAAAACAGGAATAGGGTGAAGGGAAGCCATCAAGAAAGATATTTTAGCTGACTGTGGAGGTTCATGCCTATAATCCCAGCACTCAGGAGATGCAGGCTAAAGGATTAAGAATTGTAGTTCATCTTCCTGCACAACAAATTGGAAGGCAGCCAGGGTTAAAGAAGAGAAAAATAGATCGTCTATGCTAAGTATGTTTATGAGAAAACTAGTGTGGCCTTATCAATATCAGGTAAAATAAAATCTGGGGCAAAAAGCTTTGTTTATTTGCTGAAGGTTACATATGTTATAGTTTCTGCATGGTACTGAAGCCCTGTTCTGTCTTATTTCAGAGAGCTGCCTTTTTGTGTCTTGTTATCCCAGGGTTTCTTTTGTTAAGTGTATTTTGGAGAATTACAGTGGAACAGTCTCAAGAAAAGCATCGCTCCTATCCAAAGAACACCTAATTAGTGGTCAGAAAAGTGACTGGCTTTCTCATCCCAACTCCAGTTCTTATTACCTATACAAGCAGAGTACATTGTTTCGCCTCCCTGGGCCTCAGTGATCTCTCCAACTGAATTATTATCTTGGATCATATTTTTCCCAAGGACACATGTGCAGTCATTGTCCTAGCCAAATTTTGACCTTAGTCTAAAACTTACATTCCCCATAGGACAGGGCTTGGCAGTAGACACTAGTAAGACTACGTGCAAGAGACTGTACTACATAAGAAGTTCTTAGGAACCCAGTTCCCTGGGAGATGAGGTGGAGCTGGTAATGCACGGGAGAAATAGAAGGATCTGGAGACAGAATTGGAAAAAGCCAAGTTTACAGTCTTGGCAAGTGAACTGTTAAGGTTGTACTGAGGTGATGCTAAATCCTGCAGTGCAGCAGGCATTCCCTAGCCAGGACGATGACGCATTTGCAGCTCATTTCCTGATGCTAAGCCAGTTTCAGACTTGGATCAACGGTCTCCCAACCCCTTCAGTCCCAGCAGACAGTTGAGAATTAAGCTAAGGATGTTGCAATATCCGTGGAGAAAATTCAGTTATACACGTTTAATAAGTTTTGAAATATGTCACGGCATCTGTCTTGGGCCATTTGGGTACTTTTCAGATATGTGTACAAAAGACATTAAACATATTCGTTCAGCTGAATGTGTGTTAGCTTTAAGCACAAACACAAAGCTCCAAAGAAAGGCTGCTCAAACAGAGTATCTTAGAAAAAAAAATCATTTGCCCTGCTTCATAGATTTGGTTTCTCTTCTAGGATCCTTTTTAACTATCTTCTGAACAACACCTATTTGTGTTTCTTAATTTTTTGAACAGTCAACACTAGTTTTTTTCTTGTCTATAATTGCCTCTAAACTTCCTGGCTCAGATCTCTAAGGTATCTATTGTACCTTATTCTGCCTCTAGACTTCTCACCTTCCAATATTCACGGAAAAACTGAAAATTACTCTATTGGTTTTTTAGCAGTTTTTCCCTAAGATAATAGGAGGATACATAGAGAAGAAATAGAGTATTCATTGAAAGTCACAAATACAAATTTTAGCCTAAGATGGCCATGCTCCAAATTATTTTATTTTATTTTATTTTATTCTTTCAAGACTGGTTCTTTTGCATAACAGGATGGTCACAAAATCATGATGTGGCTGGGAATGACATGGAATTCATTATCCTCCTGCCTCAGTTTCTTAAATTCTGGAAATACAAAGGTGTACCACCACACCAGGATATGACTTTAGTCCTTTTCTAGCCCAACTTACTTATTTTATAGAAGAAAACCTAGGGTGCACTTTTCAGAATCATATAATGAATGTGAAATTGAGCTATGGAAGAAATTCAGGTATCTTAACAGAGGGCCAATAGATATATGGATTATCATCCACTTTATCCTACTAAAAAAATATTCTTTTTTGGGGGGGTCAAGACAGGGTTTCTCTGGATATCATTGGCTGTCCTGGAACTCAGTCTGTAAACCAGGCTGGCCTTGAACTCAGAAATCCGCCTGCCTCTGCCTCCCAAGTGCTGGGATTAAAGGGGTGAGCCACCACCTGACCAGCCTAAATAATATTCTTATCTCCTGTATTTTATTAATTATTTTAGTGCTGTTCATTTAAATAGGCTGAGATAAAGCAAGGAAATTGGAGGGCTTTGTAAATATGGATGCCACAACACAAAATCTATAATTGTAGGAAACCTACATTTTATCTCAAGGTTATTATGTTTTATCATTAAGAAAATGTAACCAAGAAATGTGACAGTCAGTTAGTCAACAATTATCCATTTGCCAAGTGGGAAAATATTCTATTTCAAGAAGATATCTGAACCTCCTCTATGAATATCAAGCACTATATTTTTCATAATGAAATCAGTGTTCCTCTCCAATCATGCTTCATTTTCTCCAAGGCACAGTTATTTAGCTCATCCTCACTCCACCCCCAAAAGTGAATAAAATGAATTACAAATATTGTCCAAAAGAAACAACTTACATTGCTATAATTGTTACTCATTTGGTAGAGTGGTTGTCTAATTTTCATGAGGCCTTGGGTTTGAATCTTGGTACCATATAAAACTGTTCATGGTTACGCGTCACTATAATCCAAACATTCTAGAGGGAAAAGCAATTGGACTAGAATTCCAGAGTGGATTCAAGGCTGGCCTGAGCTAGAGATCTTATCTCAAAAGAAGAGTATTACTTGTTATTTTTATGCTTTGAGTATATGCATATATATGGTCACTGGTGTAATATATATACATACATGTGTGTGGCATGTGGTGTGTGTGTGTGTGTGTGTGTGTGTGTCTCACACTAAGTAAAATTGATATAAAATCAAATGCTAACTAAGGTCTACAGCTTAGTGCCATTTATAAAAATCAAAATCACGCATAGATTTATTTTAAACAAAAAATTATTATAGCTCAGTAACAGCATTTACTGTAAAAGCATGAAGGACTGAGTTCAAATCTTCAGTACCTACATAAAAGCCCAAACATATTCCATACACATGCATCCTCAGTGCTGTGGAGCTGGAAAACATTCATATATACACACACAAAAATGCATGCCCAAAAATTGTAGAGATTTTGAAAAAGCATAAATAAGGTTATCCACATATAATACATTTTAATAACATCCTACAGTAAAGGAAGGTGAACATATGTGTGAATAGGGATAAAACTGAATAAGTAGAAAGCTGATTGCTCAGTAGAAGACTGTGTGGTGATTTGAATATGTTTGGCTAATGGGAAGTGTCACTATTAAGAGATGTGGCCCTGTTGGAAGAAGTGTGCTTAAGCTTTGCTCAGTTTGAAAGAGACCCTCCTTCTGGCTGCTCTCAGATCAAGATGCAGAATTCTAGGCTCCTTCTTCAGCACCTTGTCTGCCTAGACTTTGCTATGCTTCCTGCCGTAATAACAATGGACTGGACCTCTGAAACTGTAAGCCAGCTCCAATTAAATGTTGTCCTTTATAAGAGTTGCCTTGGCCCTAGTGTCTCTTCACAGCAATGAAAACCTTAACTAAGACAGACTTACAGACAAATAGACAAACAGATGGACAGACAGGTGGGCAGACAGATGGACAGGCAGAATGGACAGACAGAGGGATGAACAGATGAATGGATGGACAAACAGACAGACAGATAGATCAACCAATGGACAGATAGATGGACTGACTGATGGATAGACAGGCAAAGAGACAGACAGAAAAACAGATGAATGGATTGACAGATGGAAGGACAGACAGACATATATATTATTGGATAGATTATAGATCCTGATATATCTAGATAAAGAGATAATTAGATGATGGACAGATAGATGAAAGATAGATAGATAGATAGATAGATAGATAGATAAGAGAACTGACAGATAAATATATAATAGATGCATAGATAGATGATAGGTGAGTAGACAGGTAAATATATAAAGATAAAAGATAGGCAGTAGAGCTTTGCGGGGATTAGAGGTGATGATGGGCAGTAACTAAGGCACATGATGTAGTCAATCTTTGAACTTCATCAAACAAGTGAAACCAAAACAAAGCAACTTCATTTTGATGCTCAATCTGGAAAAAAGACCCAGCAACAGATGTTTTATTGTTCCTTTCATATTAAAGTTAGATTATTACATTCAGAGACAAAACTGAAAAGGCTTCAGGTATTGGAGTTGTAGTAGGTATGTATTTATAATTATGGAACTATCAGTCCCCTTTAATCATACATGACTAAGTACATTCAGTTAAACTGACTGTAGTACAAATCATGAATATAAAAGTGATAACTCTATGTCACTTCCAATTTAGACATGAAATCTTTAACCAGCTGCATGGAATTCATTTCACTGAGAAAAGGGGTTCAAAGCTTTCTTTGGGTTTACTAATTTGTGCTTTAATTTTTGTCTAATTTTTTTCCTTTGGGTCATCATTTTTATTTTCTTTTTCCTTCAAGTTGAATGTTTGGCCACACTTCTAGTGCATATTGCATCAATAATGTGTGTCATTCTGCAGCCATTAAACACAGAACACGTTTCCATTACAAGCGTGGAACAGTCTAAGTTTCCATTCTGTGTCCTGAAACACATCAGAAAGTCTCATTAGCCTTCCTTAATTAAATGTGTAAACAGATCCTTAGTGAAGACAGGCTTCTTCCTTTCTTAGGCTTCCCAGCAGTGTACTCTTCTTGGCCAGCATTTGAACTCTCTTTGGTGAAAAGAGAAGGGAGGGGGAGTAGAGCAAGGGGGCAGGGTTCATCCACCCATGCACTGCAGCCACATTCCTGTTTCTAATTAGATCGCCAATGAACTATAGGGGGAAAAATTAGGAAAAGGAAGTATACTGCAATAGTACTGAGCTTTGAGATTAAGAAAATAATAGCAAACTTTGGCCTGAATTCAGATCTATCTAAGTAACCAGGAAAGTGACCTCTCTGAACCTCTCTCTTCATATTAGGCTAACAGCAGTACGTATCTCTTAAGGTGGCTGCAAAAATTCGGCACGATGGTTAGGCAAAGCACAGCCTCTGACACACTCTTAAGTGCTCAGTGTGTGTAATGGAATAGTAGTAGCATTAGCAGTAATATAAACTAGAATAAACTAATAACAGCCACATAGTTTAAAAAAAAAACTCTCTGCTGTAAACAACCACAGAGAACTCAAAATTCAATTTTGCAAAATGGTATCATTCTGAGCTGAAGTGTGAGGACCAGGTGAACTGGGACAGTGAGCAGACTGTTTTCAAAGGTCCAGCTGTGTTAATGAACTTCATCTGGCTTCCAGATGTCATTTGGTACCTTTTAGTGGAAATTGTCTACTCTGCTGGAAAAAAAATCCCCCCTCTCTCAGAGGACCTAAGCCCTTCTTGAGAAAACCTACCTCTCCTTAAGAAAGAAGTAAGATATGATATGTTAGCCAATCACTACTTGTGCTACATTCATACCCGTTGTATGGTTTTTCTGTTATAACAGGAAAAAGTCAAATATCATATATCTTTAAGCAATTTCACTTTCTTATAGTTTACATAGTTTATGTAAGATATATAAATATTAAAATGTGTCGTTCTGCTTACACTTGGCTACCTAATATCTACTGACCTATTTACATCACTGTTATGTTTAGCTTCCTGGTTCTTGGTTTTGATCTACAGAGCAGGCAGGCTTGAAGTAATCGCAATAATGGTTTTGTGTGTAGTGAGAATGGCTGCAACAGCTTAAAAGGTATATATGCAGTGCTCTAATACTTACAGGATGCTTAGAGTTAAATGATGATCTCATCAGCCACCAGGACGAGATTTGCCAAGTTTATTGCACTGTTTTCATCACTTGGATGCTTGCGTAGATGAAAACAGAAGTAAATGGACAATTGACCCCTTACTGTAACACAGAACTCCTGTAGACATCAACACACATGAAGTCGAAATTTCATGGTCCATGTTTTAGGTGTGAGATAACTAGATCTCAGTCCTTCCAAATGGATCCATGCAAACTAAATACCCTTCCACAAATGAGATCACCTCCATACATAAATAGATTTCTTGCTTGACTAATCACCACCTGTCTAGGCAGTTCAAAAACACAGCAGCATATATTTGTGTATAAAATGCCAAAAGTATGTGTAAGTACATACCAAAATGGCTATTTCAAAGTTCACTGACTCTCAGACGAGGTGGCCTATTTGGCACATTTTGTGTTGGCTTCTGTAAAACTCTATGCCTTTAAAATCGTGTTACCTGCTGCTGATGTGTCACCACCTCAGTTCTGTTAGGCCTATCTATAGTCTCAGTAAGCTTTGGAATATTTAGTGTGTACCTAAGTATCGTAGTTACAAAGCTGAAACACAATGTCTCTGTTTTGCAGGAATGACTTAAGAAGGCCGAAGGTCCATCCATAAAGCAAGGAGACAGGTTAGTCCCACGAAGCTTATAGAACC
>JADRCD010128577.1:0-10960 GCA_019843815.1 Montemys delectorum | reverse complement strand
AATTTTATGAGGTCCCATTTGTTAATTCTTGATCTTAGAGAACAAGCCATTGGTGTTCTGTTCTGGAACTTTCCCCTTGTACCCATGTATTTGAGGCTCTTCCTCATTTTCTCTTCTGTTAGTTTCTGGGTATCTGGTTTTGTGTGGAGGTCTTTGATCAAGTTCGTGAAATATGCTTGTATTTTAGGACAGAAACAAATGTTCCTGGGTTGTTTATGACTGTAACCCTTTATGAAATGTTATAAAATGTAGATTGTTATATGTTACTCTAGATATAATATTTCCCATTATTTTATTCTCATGTGACAATCAGAGACTAAATGACTGTTTGATGTTAGAGAAGGAAGTATTTCTTAATAGGATCTCTCTCTCCCCTTTCATTCTCTCTCTCTCTCTCTCTCTCTCTCTCTCTCTCTCTCTCTCTCTATCTCTATCTCTTTCTCTCTCTCTTTCACACACACACACACACACACACACCCACACACACACACACACACACACATTTGAAGTTCTCTCTTTTGGTACTAAATGTCATTAACTCTTTCTTCAGAAACATGTGCAGCAATTTGTATCCTTATTAAAGGAAAGTATAGCTCAGTGTGTTAATTGAAAATTGAGAAACCCCATCCACTGTTTCTCTCCCAGTGGCCATTTTAGAGAGTGGGGAACTCCCACCCATCCTTTCTCTCTCAATGGCCATTTCACTAGCATTGTTTGATGCCCATAAACCTTATCATCCCAGGAGAAGGTGCTCATAAGGAAGAGTAATAGTTATCTACGTGGCCTACCACATGGCAGTGCTTTGGATGGATGAGGAATGGGCAATACATGGCTTCTCATTCCTTTGCTTTGCTGATGGTGCCAAGCCTTGGGAAATTCACCATTAGAAGAAGGGCATATTCTAATTAGCAGCTACTTTCAGGAATCTCTGGGCTGCATACAAGACCCATCTGCTTTCTAGTCTAAGATCCTGGTATGAAAGAACCTTTCATGATCTTCCCTAAGATACTGTTTAGCCTGAGCCCCTGTTGTAGAATGAGTATTTGATTTCCTTCAAGCACATGTAGAAACTATAACCCCTAATTTTATGTTATTAGAAGAGTAAACTCTAGGAGAACATTTGAATTATAAGAATGTGTAAGAAATATATCTTAGCTGCTCTGATGTCATTTGTTACAGGAGTCTGAGAGTGCTAGGATTTCTCCAGTTAACTCCATGTGACCGTCTTGAGGAAGCTCCATTTTCTTGAAGACTTCCAGCTTTCTAGATGTTGTAATGCTCTGCTTAATAGAAGGTCATCTCACAGAAGCCACTCTTTACTTTGTGTTTTAAGTTAAACACATTTGACGGAGGATACCTCATGAGCCAGGCAGCACAGATTGCACTGTGAGTGCATCTGGGAACCAAGAGGAAGCTTATGTAGGAAAACAGCACATGAGTAAGCATTTTGTTGTCTAGAGCTGGGGCTTACAGTTCTCTCAATTGTGCTGCAAAAATCCCGGAGCCTTAGATGCTTGGCAGAAGTGAAACATCGATTATGTGTATGTTCTAATTCTTCAGAACCAAGGGCAGGCACCTTTTTTGACCAGGTAGGTAGAATCTTAAGTTATTGGGAACAACACTTGGAAAGTATCCTCTGTCATGTTTTGGCAAGTTTCATAACAAAAACTTCAGAAAGTCCCATCCAAGAATCTTTTCATGATATGCAAGCCATCTTCTGCTGTACTTTCAGATGCTGCCTCCCTACCTACCTATGGAGTCTTTTATGTTGGAGAGGATACTGTCCTGCTCTCGAAAAGCAAAGCATATGAGAACTGCATTGCAGTGTTCCAGATGGGACAAGTGCCATCTCAGGGAGAATGGGCATCTTGTGATCCATAGAAGGCAGCTGCTGGTCTCAAAGGATGGCTTAGGAGGAGTTCTGGACTTACTAATGCCCACAGGTGATATGATAGAGAAAGCCTGCAGCCTGTCAGGCTTACCTCCTTGGTGGATTCTGTTTGGATCATGTAACTTCTAAGTCAGAGGTGACTACTTCCTCCCAACTGAGCAGAACTAATTGCCAACTCAAGGATTTCTTGTTACCATAATAACACTTATTTGAGTCACACATAGGCAAATCTGGAGAAGAGATGCATAATACATACCATGATGTCATTACATGTCAGAAAATCTATCTCTGTAAGGTGTATAGTTTGGTAGACTTAGGATATTCAAAGGCTGCAATTATCATCACTACTTTTTTTAAAACACTTCTATTATTGTCAGAACAAAGTCTATACTCACTGTAATCTGCATTCCCAATTCCCTATTGCCCCTCAAGATAGTATGTAACTGACACAATTCAAGAAGAATAGCTTCTTGTTCTGGTCTCTTTCATTTAGCTTATTTTTAAATCCCCAAGAAATCATTTAATAAAAATTCTTCTTAAAACGTGAGCTAGAGCAATGTCTTAGTGGTTAAGATCTGGCTGCTTTTTCTGAAGAAGTGTTTTTATTTCCAGCACCCACGTAGTGGCTCTCAAAAGCCTCTGAATCTTGTTACATGGTGGTACATGACACCTTCTGGCCTCTGTGGGCACTAAGTATGTAAATGGTGAAGAGACACATGCAGACCAAATACCCATACACATAAAATA
Organism: Montemys delectorum; assembly: GCA_019843815.1. Classification (NCBI taxonomy): domain Eukaryota; kingdom Metazoa; phylum Chordata; class Mammalia; order Rodentia; family Muridae; genus Montemys; species Montemys delectorum. The sequence goes on along the minus strand of JADRCD010128577.1, from coordinate 8,322 downwards.
AAAATTTTAAAAATGTTTTTAAAAGCTGCTCCTAAAAAGCTGATTTATATGGAGACAAATTTAACTGGGTAATACTTTCGTTGTCTTGTTTTATAGAGTTATTCTTATTGTTTTAATATTCTTTCTATGTCTGATTATGGCACTTGTGCTATATATAGTTTTTCACTCTTCTAGATAGTATAAAATACCACATTTCCTTTTTTTATTCTTGAGCTTTGTTTACTTTTCTTTCCTCAATGTCTTAAAAATGAAGGTTAGCTTGTTGGTCTGATAGTTTCCTCCTTTTCAATATATTAGTTGTAGGGATTGGTATTGTTTAAGACAACACAAGACAAAGATCTCACGACAAAGGAGATTTATTTGTCCCAGAGGGACAAAGGTCAGGGAGTAAGAGACAAAGACAGGAGTTAGAGAATAGGGAAAAGGATAAAGGAACAAGGGAAATAGGGAATGATATTTGTCCGGGGCAAGGGCTAGGGGGTGGTGACCAAGGACTGCCTCTGGATAGAAAGGAAAGAGATTTGGTCCATAGGCTAATGAAGTCTATAAAAGTAAAAGGAGAAAGCCAGTGTTATGATGAGGTATTCAGTTTTGATTGTACATCTTAATTAACACAGCCAAAAGGGGTTCTTTGATTATTGGTTTTAAACTGTGTTAACTGAATCTTGGTAGTTAGCCTTAGGAGGAGGAAGTGGCCAAATTAGGGAATGGTGGCTAGTTTTAAAAATGTAACTTAATGAGTTTTAGTAAGGCAAAGGGAATAGCAGAGAAGGGCAAGCCTGCCAGTCATGTTTGGCATATTTGAGGTGGCAAGATTCTCGTCAGAGTGTGTAATATTTTCCAGATTCCTTTAGCAAAACTCTCTTTGTTGGCATCATTCATCAGATTTGTGCTAAAAATGTGTGAATGTTCAGAAATTAACACTAGAAAGAACTGTATCTATACACTTCTTAACACTCTTCAAACAACCAGTTTTCATGAACTTCTTTGTGGGTCTAAAATCTAATCACTCTTCTGTGGCTACCCTCTTTGGGCCAGGTTCCTGTTATTTGAGTCTGTTGCTAGTGGGCAGTGATACTCAGAAATAGAATAAATTAACATGTAGCTGAGGTGCAGGGTGGGCACTAGGGAAACAAACAATCAATCAAATAAAAAAACCTAATTAAACCAAACAACAAAACTGGGGACCTCTCAATATCATGTACACTTACTATTTTATAGCTCTTTCTGAGGCTCAAAACTCAGGAATGAACAACTCACAAGAGCCCAAGGTACTCCTGGAACTTAAGGATTCACAAAACCCCTCTGCCAGATTTACATATGTAGTAATGATTGCTGCGAATGAGAGTTTATGGCCATTGCAAGTCACACAAGGAACTTCAAATATTCACCTGTTATGAGTCATCACCTATGCTGGGTGGGCATTGTGATGATCCATCTGCCCTTTACGCCCAATAATTAGTTTGCAAAGCTGAATGCTTTGGGAGAATCATTGCTTTGATCTGATATTGGTGTCCATATCCATTTCTTTTTCTTTTTTTTCCGCCCTCAATGAGTCACATGAAGGGAAGAGAAAGAACCAGTGTTGTAGAATGGGATTTCCTGTGTGTACTGTCTTCTAGTTCACAGACAACATCTCCCTTGGTACTAGTCTCCAGCCATCAGGAGGTGGCTGCTTTCTCTCATCACTACTACTCCCTCCCTCCCCTTAAACTCTTACCCCAACTCCTCACATGTTTGCAATACACAGAGACCCGAGAACTTTTGGCTGGAGCTGGCACTAGGACACCTTAGTGACTGATGCTTAACACTCAGAATATCTACATGAACATCTTGGGGAAAGATTCAGGAGTTGGTGACCAGGACCACAGGCCTTATCACCAGATCCCATGTTTCTTGTTCATAGGCTCAAGGTCTATTGGAAGAAGGAAAGGAGAAAGAAGCACAAAAGCTCCTTTAGAAGTGCCCTAAAGCCTTCCAAGTGCTTGCTTCTTTTCCTCACTGAGAGTTCTTGCTTCTCTTCCTCCCTGAGGGCTTCTTCCATCCTGCTCGCTTCCCATTTGTTTTAAACCTCTTTTTTTCCTTGTTCATTTTCCTTAAGTTTTTATGTGTATTGAAGATTTACTTGTGCATATGTCTGTCAGTGTGTACAGTGTTCACGGAGGCAAAACGGAGATGTGAAGAACTGTGGAACTGCATCTACCGATAACTGTGACACTTCATGTGGATCCTGGAAACCAAACCGGGATCATCTGCAAGAGCAGCTGGCGCTCTTAAACTGTTGTGCTATCTTTCTGGTCCTCATTTTCTTTAGTTATTTAAAAAATAACGATTGCTTTTGGTAGCCCATATGCTAAAATTGAAATGATACAGAGAAAATTAGCATAGCCCCCGTGGTAGGATGACATGCAAATTCATGAAGCATTCTATACTTAAAAAGTAATCAACCTGATATCCCAGACCGGATAACTGTGATAGACATTTAACCCATGAGGTGATAAACACATCTAACCACAAATGTGTATGGCGTAGTCCTGGTTGAATATCTTGCTGTGTAACAGGACAGACAGTCCAGTCAGGTAATCTAGTCACTGCATCTAGTGACAAGCTCACAGATTAACACCTGAGGAGTAATCATATGTAGGCAAAAGTTCACAGGTATATGTTTTTTTGTTGCCTTATGTGCTGGGATGTTGTCATTTAATGTCACTTGGGAGTGCCTGAGATGAGGTCATCAGCCTGTCAGAGATGACAGTGGTAGGGATGCAGAAGGAACAGTAGGGTGAGGAACTCCACCCTACCAAAGGGGAGTGTAGCTCTTTCTGAGGCATTGAGAGTAATACATGAAACCCAGGAAGTAGAGAGGTCCTTAGAGAGTAGACAGTGCACATAGAGCTCATATCTTAGAGTAAAATTTTATGTATAGTAAGAGCAGAATAGTACTCTCAGTAAAAATGTTCATTCAGGGGTCCAATATTCCTGACTTTGCATCCTGATCTCTATGGGTGATGGCTGGCTTAAGGTATAGATGATCTTGGAGAGACAAGGCTACTGTGTGGTGAAATCACAACTTAGTTCAGATATCAGAGCAAGACCCAAACAACATCTCCTCTACACATTGTGAGTCTTCCACTTTGCATATTTGTAAGCTTTAGACATAGATCATAAAAGGAGCTAACTCATTTGGGTTGGGATACAGAGAGGGAATCAGCTGATTAATAGCAGATAAATGTAGCAGTGATTTCGTGTACACCTGACAGTGCTATTGACATAATGTAGTCAAACCATGCAAGGTGCATTTAAATTAGCTTTGTCAAATTTTCTTCTTCACACTGGAGATACATTTCCTTCTGATTCCTAGCCAGACATATGGAACATGAATTACAGCCACTAATCACACAGTGATTTTCAGTTTCCACTTTCTGGTGGTTCTGGGTATTCACTGGTTCTGGGATCATGGTTCTTGGTCCTCACAGCATGAAAAAATATATATTGTCACAACCCACAGCTCAACATCTCCTTTAGATCATATTTTATCAATGACTTGACAACATTGTGGCCCAGAATGAAGGGAAACCCGACAGTTTTTCCAGTAGTAAATCATGAACATCTTGTGGTCATAGATTTAATCATGGCAGCTGAGGGTCCTACTTTAGGGAATTGGGTTGTTCTAGAGAGTGGGTTCCAAAAGGACCTGGCCAGGGTATCTCATGCCATTCTTTGGGAACTATTTCCTTCATTAAATTATAAGGCTTAAAAAAACCCCTGAGTCATTGGATCTTGAAATGGATATAATCAGATATTTTCCAGCCTTGGATTTTAAATTTGAAAAATCTCTGTGGTTTCCTGGGTTTGGTGGACTGCTCTTTCACAGTAACAATTTTTAGTATATGGCAGGTGGATCAGACTAGTGATGGAACCAAAATTCTAGGTTTCAAATGTGTGAGCCAGATTATTAAAAGGGAGTTTATCATATATTAGAATATTAGTTCTCAATACAAAAATTTAAAGATAAGAAAAATCAACCTGACAGAGGCTAAATAAAAGATCATTGCTTCTACAGAGCTCGTGAAAAATTTTAAGGGATGGTTAAGTGCCAAGTGGACAAGAGCAGGGATTTATAAGCTGTGCCTTCTGGGTCCTGGGACAAAGCAGTTTCTCCATTCTAAAATGTGTGGCCTTTCAGAGAAATGACCATACAGGTTACCTACAGAACTGAGTGTCTATATCTTAGGATTTCCTTGCATGAGAAGCTCTAGGGAACTATTGGTCAGAGAGTTAAATAAATCCATAATCTGACCAGCGTTTCTCTGTTCCTCTCCCTCCTTGTTCTAACTGCCTGGTATTCACACCTATCATCATCTCATTTTCTAAATCATAAGTTCTGTCTGTCCTCTGACTTACTCTGTTTTATCTTACTTTCCTCCCTGACCTCTCTGTTAGAGTTTTGTTGTGTCTGTACTTCCTATGCCATTGTTCTTTACTTCTTTACTGATTTTGGTAGTTTTTCACTCATTGTGTTATTGGTGTCTTGTAGTGGATATTCCTTGCTGTAGGGGCTAGCCTGTGACTTGGATGCTTAGGGCTATCCCTGGCTTCTACCCACAAAATGCAAACAACATCATAAGCACAAAATTATTTTAATTAAAAGTTTCATTACCATATAAAGTTTATGTGTAATTATATAAAAAAATCAACAAAATCTCCTTCTCTTTCCTTTTCTCCCTGACACCTGATCTTCTCCTCCCCCTCACTCCCTTCTTTCCTTTCCATTTTCATGCTGTGTCTCCTTTTGTTGCTCCCCTTTCCTACCAGGTCTTGGTCTTATTTCATGATCTCTATCTAGTTTCATAGTCTAAACATACCAAAATCCTTTCTTTTAAAAACATATACACAAAAATTAAAAGTATCTTCCTATGAAAGAGATGAAGATTTTGTCTTTCTGAGACTGGGTGACCTCACTATATATGATATATTATAGATCCATTGGTTTTCTTGCAGATTTCACAATTTCAGTCTTTTTTACGGGTAAGTAAAATTCCATTGTGAAACATGTTGCATTTTTTAACTAACCACTCTTCTGTTGATGGACATCTAGGTTGCTATTATGAGTGGATAAACAATAAACATGGATGGATAAATATCTCTGTGGTTGGATAAGAACTTTTCTGTGTATGTGCCCAGAAGGAGTATGGCTGAGTTACATGGTGGTTTTGGTTTTGATTGTTGAGGAACTTACATTCTGACTTGTAGAGTGGCTTCACTCATTTCTATTTCCGTCCACCACAGTTACTCTTCCCCACAACCTGTCTGATATGTTATCATCTACTTTCTTCATCATAGCCATGTCTTAGGTGAGATGGAATCTAATGGTGGACTCATAGCCCTTTTTTTTTTTTTTTGGGCCAAAATTGTCTCTGGGTAATTCTAGACATTCCTCAGAAAGCCACAACATCCCTAATATTAAAGAACTGGCTACTCTATCTGAATACTTAGCTAACTGCAAAGTCAGTGTTTACTAATTAGATGCTAGAACTCACTTATCAAAGCAGATAGTAGCTCAGCAAGGTAGTCTTAGGGCTCTTCTGTGAGATGAATATACACTTCACATGTCATAGGATATGCCATTCTTTGTTAGAGACCCCAGTCCTGTCCATTTCCTCCCCATCTGCTTCAACCCAAGTCACCATTAACATTTCTTTCTTTCTTCTCTTTCTTTCCCCCTTCTTTCCTTCCTTCCTTCCTTCCTTCCTTCCTTCCTTCCTTCCTTCCTTCCTTCCTTCCTTTGTTCTTTCCTTCCTTCCTTTGTTCTTTCCTTCCTTCCTTCCTTCCTTTTTTTTTTTTTTTTTTTTTCTTCCGAGACAGTGTTTCTCTGTGTAGCCCTGGCTGTCCTGGAACTCACTCTGTAAAGCAGGCTGGCCTTGAACTCAGAAATCTGCCCACCTCTGCCTCCCAAGAGCTGGGATTGAAGGCGTGTGCCACCACTACCTGGCTATTATTAACATTTCTAACAGACCTCTAAATTTTTCCTTGTATAGAGCTATGGTGTTTTTATGCTTTGAATCTGTATAGAGCATATACCTGCCACCTGTGGAGGACAGGGAACAATGACAGTGACACACCAGTGTGGTGAGGATAGAAACTTTATTCTTGGACAGAATCAGGGAGGGGCAATGGCATTCCACAGGAAGCTTGGGAACAATGGCATTGGGCATCAGACATGCAGAGAAGGGTGTCCAGGGTCAGACATGACAAGACAGGCAATCCTTCGCTCCTGCGATGCTTCTTTTCTCCAGAGTCTCTTGTCTCAGCATCATGCTCCAGGTTAGGAGCAGCCCCCAGAGCTGTGGCCACAGCCTGAGGCCCCAGACTGCTGACCAGTGCCACGGTCACAGGAACTGGAGCTCCTGTGCCTGCATCTGTGGGACCTGCGCCTGTGGTGGCTCAGGCAGCAGCCTCCCTCAGAGCTGGGGACACTGCAGCCCCCAGAGCTTGTAGCACAGCAGGAGGAGGCTGCAGGCAGACACTGTGCTGTGCTCTTTGGGGAGCACTTTGGGGAGCACTTTGGGGAGGGGCACTTGGGAGGAGGCTGGCACTGCTTCTGGCTCTGCTGGCAGGACATCTCGGCAGGAATTTGACCTAGAAGAGTATAATAGAAACATTATAGGGGGCTGGTAAGCTGGCTCAGCGGGTAAGAGCATGGACTGCTCTGCTGAAGGTGCTAAGTTCAAATCCCAGCATCCACATGGTGGCTCACAACCACCCGTAGTGAGAGCTGATGCCCTCTTCTGGTGCATCTGAAGACAGCTACAGTGTACTTATTTATAATATAATAAATAAATCTTTGGGCTGGAGCGAGTGTGATTGACTGGAGCTAGCAGAGGTCCTAAAAGTCAATTCCCAACAACCAGATAAAGGCTCACATCTATTTGTACAGCTACAGTGTGTAGTCATATATGTAAAATAAATAAATAAATTTAAAAACATTATATTAAAAAAGATTATAGAGAGAAGCTTCTGGTGAATGTCTGCTGACTTAGTCTATCAAACACATGCCTTCCATGACCTATCTGCTTCCTAAGCCAAGATATCTATGAAATAGACAGATATGTAGAGACACACATCCATTTGAATATAGCATTCTTCAGACTATCAGATAGATGAGCATGCATCCCCAGTAAGTGCACTCAGAACACTGAGCTTTTAGAAAGGCAAAGGGTAACTGATCTCCATGACCTGCCTAACATTGTCTTGCATTTTGCCTGCTTGCAGGAGGGGATGTGGATACTTCTACTAATTAGCTCTCTACTGAACTGTAGCAAATGCAGGTAATTTGGAAGTGACTGTTGGAGAAATCTCTGGGCAGTTGCAGACCCCCATAAGAGTGGAGGCAATGCTGAGAACAAGGACTCTGGTTCGTCCCAGGTCCTGATGTACCCACAGAGGCTCTTCTCTCTGTTTTCCACCCTTCTCCTGGCCCATGGCAGGTCCAATTCCTGAGGTCTCTTCTAGACATTTCTGCTTCTTTCAACACAATCAATTCTAGTTTCTTATCTCAACATGGTCTTAGCTGAGGCCCTTTCACCCCAATCAAATCCAGCTTGTCATCTCTACACATGGTCTTAACTGAGGTCCTGTCCCTAGTTAGGTACTCACCAGATACAGCAAAGGCAGGAGAAGAAGGCTGTGCTGAAGAGGCTGTGGCTGAATGGTCCAGGGTAGCAGCCCTTTTATCCTTCGCAGGTGTATGATGCACAACCCAAGCATGCTGCTGCTTTCACAACAGGGGAGTTCACAGAGCCAGGACCATCCATTCATCATCTTTCTGTGTTCCTACTATAATTGCTCCCAGTAGGGAAGCAGGAAATTTTGATATCTCTGTTTGACTTCTTACCCAGGTCTGCCTAGTAACAAGAAGATACGAGGCTGTTATTCTGCCACCGTTTTCATATACTCCAGTTGATATTCTTAAATACAAGCTCTGTGCCACAGTCTTGTCTGTGAAGGCACAACATGGGTTACAGTGGCATTTTTTTTTTAGTTTTGGATATATTACGATATATTAAGAAAAAGGTGAAAATATTAATACACACGGATGTAAATACAGAGTCATTTTTCACATGGCAAATGGTATAATACACCTATGTGGTGTGTCATGTACAAGCTTTAGTACATGTTCTTTAGTATGAATCTTGTTTTACCTTCTATGTAGTCCAGATGTGCTGCCATATCTGGTTGTAGACAGTGACTATACTCTTGAACTTCGATGATGAGAGGAGTAGGTACAAAATGTCAAAGTAGATCCAAGACCTTGTCTAGATG
>JADRCD010128567.1:13067-23440 GCA_019843815.1 Montemys delectorum | reverse complement strand
ATACAGAGCTCTCAGCTCCTCTCCAGCGCCATGTCTGCCTGCTGCTGCCGTACTCACTGCCATGATGAGAGCAGACCAAACCTCTGAAACTGTATGCCAGCCCAATTAAGTGGTTTCCTTTTTTTTTTTTTAAAGAGTTGCCATGATCATAGTGTGTCTCTTCATAGAAACAGAACCCTGACTGAGGTAGAATTATAAGCCAAATAAACCCTTTCCTCAGTTCTTGCTGGCTGCTTCTTCTTCTTTTGGTCAGGGTGTTTTATTACAATGACAGAAATGTGTAGCTGGCACACTCCAGACGGCGATGTTCTTCCTGGGAGAAGGGGCATGGGATCTGTTTCTGTCACCATCCCTTGGATGACAGCACATCATCTTAGCTTTCCTCCCGTCCCGCCCTTTCCTCCTCTTAACTCCCTGTTTTGGGCTCCTGCCAGCAGATCCTCAAATGACCTGAGAGGACACGTCCACGTCAGAAGGGACAGAGCTAGGCCTTAGGGTCTGATGTTACTATCAGCTATCTTTCCATTCCCGCCTGCCATGCCTTCTCACCAAAAGTGGAGCCATTGCTCTCTGCAGCGGAGGGAGGCTCTGAGCTGAACGTCTTGGGGGCAGAATGTGCGTTGTGGGGAGAAGAGGTTCTTTGGTTGAGATTTTTGTTTTCAACCCTGCTGATTTTTCAAGTTTCCAGCTAGTGGCCCAGGTGAGGTCAGGCTAAAGACAGTATAATGGTAATCACCTGTGAGACTTTATAGGCATCCTGGGAGAGGTATGGGGATCCCGGCGTGAGGAAAGGGGGCCTAGAAGACACTGAGGGCCAGGGCAAGCACATTTTTTTTTTTTTTTTTTTTAGGTGGAAATGTCAGTTGATGTCTTAAGGAGATTGGCATTGGCATTTACTGCTGGGTTCTACCCCCAAATCTCTTTTCAAGATTATCCTGTTGCCTGGAAATCCCCTGTAAAAATCTGAAACTCATGCTGTTGTGTGGTAGAGGTGACAGAGGAAGGGGACATTTCTAGAATGACAGCTGCTCAGTCAGTACAGTGGGGCAGAGAGAGGGGTTAGGAGCCAGGCATTATCACAAGGTCACAGCTTGTACCATGTTCCCACTAGGAGTGGAACAGTTCCTCAGCTCCCAAGCATGGTAGAGAAGATGGCTTTAAAATTATTTATTGTGTGTTAATATGTGTGTACGTGTGTATGGGTACTCATGGAGATCAGAAGCAGGTGTTAGATTCTGTTCGTTAGGCACTAGATGTAGATGCTGGGTCCTCACAGTCGAGCACCAAGTGTTCTCAACTTCTGGAGCATCTCTCTAGCCTTGAAAGTGACTTCTTAGGGGTTTGGAGAAGGAATCAACCAGTGTCGACTCACGTGTCTAGGGCCTCCCAGACAGCAGATGAACCATTCCAGGTCTGTACTGCCGAGTCTGCTCAATGTTTGTCTTCAGTGTGTATTCTTCGTCTTTAAATGTGGAAGCTCCATATCTCAATGAGCTTATGGGCTCTGAGAATGAAGACTGTATTAACCAGCGCGTTTGCAGCTCAGTGTTACTCTGTCTCTTAGTCACTGCTCTATTGCTGTGAAGAGACACCACGGCCATGGCAACTGTTACAAAAGAAAGCATTCAACTGGGGCTGGCTTACAGTTTCCAAGGTTTAATCCATTGTCATCACGAGGGAAGGATGGCAGCATCCACGTAGGCATGGTGCTGGAGAAGGAGCTGAGTCTCCTATGGATCTGCAGGCAGCATGAAGAGAGAGACACTGGGCTGGGCATGGGCTTTTCAAACCTCAAAGCTTATCATTACCAACGACAACTTCTTCCAACCAGGCCACACTTCCCAATCCTTCTCAAGTAGTACCACTTCTCGCTGACCAAGTACTCAAGGATATGAACCTATGCAGCTGACTTTAACTGAAACCAGCACAGCTTGTGATTATGATTTGGTATTAGTCACCTTCCTGTGTTTATGACAAAACTCTGAGATCTATTTGGGCTCCTGGCACTCTTTCTCTCAGTCCCCACCTTCCATCTCCACTGAAACAGGGTGTCTTGTTTACCAGCTGCATTCACCTGGCCAATTAACCCTTGAACTTGTGGAAATTCTTCAGCTCCCATGAACACTGTGATTGTAGACATGTACTACTGTGTCCAGCTTTACACAGTTTCTGAGGATTTAAACTCAAGGCCTGAATAGTAGGTATTTGACCCAGTGAGCTCTCTCCTAAGCCCAATTTTTGCTTTTGAAAAACAGGGTCTTGTGTGGTCCAGGCCAGCTTCCAATTGGCTGTGTGGCCAAGGATGACCTTGAACACCTGCCTTTGTCTCCCAGTGCAGGAATCTAGCTTCTACTGATGTTTTAAATGAATAAGAACATCCACACACATTTTCCCCTTCCTTGTGCGTCTTCTCAGGGTCAGGAAAGCGTTCTTGACTGCTGCTTCGTGTCACTTCGGGCGGACAACAGTAGGCGACCTAACCAGACTTCTATTGATTAATTTTTTTAAACAGTGTTTAGCTGTTATTGTAAAATTTGTTCTACAATAAGTATTTATCTTAGCTCATGTATTTTTTCATGTTTTTACTAGATATCTTTGGAACAAATCCCATGATTTTCTGGATCAGAGGCTAATGCATGTATAATGTGTGAAATGCTGCTTAGATTCCCACCAGCAACGTGGGGATCCTTTCTCCAAACCTGCCAACAGATGCTCTGTTGCACTTCTGCACTTTTTGCTTTGTTCAATAGATCAGGAACAGTATCTCAGTGTCTTAATGTGTGTGTTCCTGGGAGCAGGTCCTCAGAGCTTGAGAGAGAGAAGAGAAGGAAGAAGGACTGGATGGGTGGGGTTGGCTGAGTTGTAACATTATCTCGGTAAGGCCACAGGGACCTGTGAGGCTACAAAGGGCATCAGAGATGCTGAGCTGGGAAAACAGCTTCCCACGTTAACCCATCATCAGACTTCAGATGCCCTGGAAGTTGTCACCTTGATGTTTTTCTGCAGAATCGAATCCAGGCAGCTGGCAGCTGAGGGACATCCTCTGGGGCCAATGCAGGAGGTCAGGGAAGATATCTCTCATTTCCAAAGGACAATCTGGGTATTATTTATATCTTAAATTACCTGTAAGATCTACATTTATTTGCCTGTTTACTGTCTGTCTAGCTCATCCATCCAGCTTAGTCAGCCATCTGGTCCATTGGTCTTGGAGTGAAATTTGCTATTTCTAATGTGTGTTCTGTATGTTTTCTGACCCTGCTCTCTGCTTCCGAAGGTTGCCGGCAGGCATCACATTCTCACACAGCACTTACACAATCTTCACCACAACTTGCTGGTCATTGAGGTGACAGTCCTTTTCTTGGTCTGAATTCCACTTTGCCAGATGTCAAGATGGCAGCCATGCTTCAACATGTTTCTAGTACATTTTGCTGCTTTGTTGTGTGTGTGGAGGTCAGAGAAGAACCTGTGAGTCCCAGGGATTGAGCTCAGGTTGTGGGGCTTGGGGACAGGCACCCTGAGCTATCTTGCTGACTCAACACAATTTCTCTTTACCTGTTCTTTGCCTATTGCACACCTAGGTTATGTTTTCTAGTTTATATCCTTTGCTTTGTATAAAGCTTTTATTAATTCTTTGAGAATTTCATACAATGTTTCTTGATGGATTTCTTCCATCTTTCTCAACTCCTCCAAGATCCTTCCCTCCTCTCTACCAAACAACCTCAGGTTCTTTCTCCTTTAAATTAATCTTTTTTGTTCTTGCCTTTGTAAATCTCAGTTTTCAGAATGTATGGCATATAGCATAGTATTACATTTTTGGCCTTTTATTTGGAAGCAGTTACGCTGGTTGGCATGACTTACATGTTGCATGTCTGACTTCAGCTCTGCCACGCGCGTCATCACACATAGCGCATGTACATCTGCGTTGATGAACGTCGGCAGGTTCAGTTCTGCTCTTTCAGCGTTTATGATGGTTTATGATTTTGTCATAAAAGATTTATTTACTTTAATTTTTTTGTGTGGCTTCCTGGTGCCCATGGAAGCCAGGCAAGGACACTGTATTTATGGACAGTTGCGAGTCTACCATGTGGATGCTGGGAACTGAACCTGGGTCCTCTGCAAGAGCAGCCTGTGCTCTAAACTGCAGATGCCCCCTTCCCAGCCCACGTCTTATTCCTGTATACAGTACTGTCAGCTCCCTACATTTTGACTATTTTCTGTTTGTTTCCTACTCAGCAGTGTGAGAATTAGCAAATAAGCCTCCTCTCTCCTCCTCTCTGTGTCCCCAGGAGTAACATGCAGCTTTCTTCTGCTTTGGTGGTAATAAGCAGGCTCAGCTTTCTTTCTTTTTCTGTCCCCTTCCTTGTGAGTGTTGCATCTTTCATGTATGCTCATGCATAGTGGTGATTGGTCAATTTCAAGTTCCTCAGGAGCCATCCACCTATATCTCTCACTGGGACCTAGGGCTCAGCAATCGGGCTAGGCTGACTGGCCAGCAAGCAGCAGGGGTCCACCTGTTTCTGGTCCCTGAGGTCGGGGTTCTGTGCAAGTGCAGTCATACCTGGGATGGTACCTATTTCCTGGTGCTTGAGGGTAAACGGTCAACTACGGAAGCCATCTCTTGATTCTGCTTAGCCTTGGTCCTGTCCACTCTCCCTCACAGTTGTTTGCTTGCAGCTTCGTGCTCACTGCTGTTTGCTGTTCATGCCTTCTCAGCCATGTTTGTTGTCTGAAGTCAGTTTTCTAGCAGGTTCTTTGGGAAGAGCTCATGAGAGGTCTGCATTGTCTGAACTCATGGCTGACATCTGTCTATAGCCTTCCCACATAGGCTGTTGTGGTTTCCATGTTTTCTCATTCTCTTCTGGCACAATGCATGGCCATAGTTGAACTGACTCATACCTCCATGTGAGAGCTGTGGTCTATGTGACCCAAAGATCAAAGGTTTTTGTTTGTTTGTTTGTTTGTTTTTCATATTTGAAATCTAGGGCTTCCCTGGGCACGTAGGCCTTGTTGTCTGGCCTTGCTATGAAGCATGTTCATCAAAGTGCTGTTTTCAGAGGTGTTTTGGAGCCCTCTTCTTATCATTAGTGTACAATGTGACTACATGTGCAGTGGGCACTCCTGGTACTTGAACATACAACCCTCTGAGTTGATTTCTGGCTACTTACCCACAAATCCTTTCCACTCCACCCTCCAGCCCCAGCTTTTCCCTTTTTGTCTTTTACTTGACCAAAGATGTCGTGTTCCACGTGTTTACGTGCACTTGTATGTCTTCTGATCTTGTTTTTCTTTCTAGAACATTGCTTTTCCTTCCGCTCTGAGCCCCCTTTTCTTTCTCCACCGTCTTTCCATTTAATCTCCTCACTTTAAAGCCACCCCACCTCCGATGGGTGAAATGGAAACTCAAGGGTTCTTTGGAAGGCTGGCTGTGTCAGATGGTGTTTTGCTAGGACAAACATGTGAAGGAGCGTTTTCCTGAAGTGGACGCAGGTGAAAGACTATGGTAGACTCATGAAGGAACGTTTGCTGAAGCAGACACAGGAGAGAAGATATGCTAAATCAAGCACATGAAAGGACACATGATGAAGGATTCTTGGTTAATGACACATATGTATTAGTCTGCCTTACATTGTGTAGTTGAGCTCCATTTGTTGGGACTCCATAGAGAGAAATGTACCAAAAAATTTCTGGTGGTGTGCTGTGGCTTCTTGCTTCTTCCGTGGACTTCAGCTGATTGGCAGAGTGATGTCAGCTGAGACAGATGCACGTGCTGAGACGAGGCAAGACTCACTGAGGACACGTGATGTTTGGAGGGTATAAATAGGACTCAATGGAGAGTGACAGAGGCTGAGCTGGGCTTGCTGATAGAGCTAGCGGTGCAGTGCTTGTTGGTCTCATGCCTTTGCTGATCTCTTTGCTGATACAAGCACAACCGAGAACTTTTCTTGGCTTTCCTGTTGGCTCTGGTCCCTCCTTGCTGACTTGTGGCCAAAGTTGAGGCCTGGCTGTTCCTGCTAGGTTGTACCACCATTATTGATTTGAGTTTGCTCTCCTGATTCTACCCAACTGGACTGCTGATATATCCATGAAGTCTTTGCAAGTAGATCGAGCTGCTACTCCTAACCTGTGAACTAAACTGTTCATTTCCTGACAACATAGATGGGACTTGCTCCAAAGAACTATTTTTAAACAGGTCCACTTCCCCCATATACTTTCTTTTCCACTACCTCTGATGCATTTAAGAACCATTAAAAAAAATAGGTTTTGAAAAAAATTTAATTAACAGATAGGTGATGTCTCTCCACAGATCTTACAATAGTATCCTTTCTTCTAGCTTGTGATGCAACAGGAGCTTTCTCCCTGGCTTCCCTTGGTGACAGGGCTTGTGTTCCCGTGCACCCTCTTGTCTGCGGGGATGTCATCTACTCTTCAAGACTTTCCTCCTAGGTCAATATAGTGGACCATACTGAGTTCTTTTCTGCCACTCATGGGAGAGGGCTGTGCTCTGAGGTCAGACGGATGGGGAGCTGTGGGAACTGTCTGACATGCACCTCTGTCTTTCCCAGGAAGGATTACAGAAACCCACTTCCTGCTCACCAAAGCCTGACTCCTTCCCCTGACCCACTTCCCCCTCTTTTCCTTTACCCCCACCCGCCCTGTACTCACCATTCTGGTTCCTTCCTCAGAAGCTGGTCTTGTTTGTTTGTTTGTTTTTCCTATGGGGCTCAGGGGCACAGGTTCTCCTGGCGCAGTAAGAGTTCTTTGGGGTTCTCTTGTCATCACCCATGACTTGAGTCTACAATACCTTCTGTATTAACCATACCCCTTCACTCCTCTCACAATTGTTTTCTGTCATGCCAAAAAAACTTGTGGCTCCCATCACCTTGCTCTGTGGAAGACATTCTCCGTGGGGCTGGAGTTTGTTATTCTACCTCTGTCTTTTTAACATTTATTTTCCGTTCATGTGTAAGAATGTTTGCCTGCATGTATATTTGTGCATTACATGTGTGGCTGATGCCTTCAGAGGCCAGAATGGGCATCAAATTCCCTGGAACCAGAGTTATAGATGGTTTTAATTCTCCATGTGGGTGATGGGAACCAAACTTGGGCTTTCTGTAAGGACAGCGGGGGTCTTAACCACTGAGCAGACTCTCCTCCACCTCTGCCACCCACCTAGTGTCTCTCACTGGGATCTGGGACTCAGCAATCAGGCTAGGCTGACTGGCCAGCAAGCAGCAGGGATCCACTTGTTTCTGGTCCCTGATGCTGGGGTTATGTTCTTCAAAATGCATCCATCCATCCACTGTCTGTCTGTCTGTCTGTCTGTCCATCTACTTACTGTGTTTGGGTGTTTTGACTGCATGTATATCTGTGCACTACACATGTAATGCCTGCTGAGGCCAGAAAAAGGTGTTGTGTCCCCAAGGACTGGAGTTACAGATGGTTGTGCGTTGGTCTGTGAACTGGGGATGTAGCAGGAATGAAAGGTCTTAAGGGGCTTTGGCATGGCCAGACCAACCAAACTGTTACAGCTCTCTGAGGGGAAGATGGAGCAAAGCAGGCTGTCAAATGGCAAGCAGCAAGACACACACTGACTTATTGGGTGGGGTTGAGGTCTAGTGATAAATGTTTTGGGAGAAAAAGCTCTTCCCTGGAATGTTACAGCTCAATAAGACAGGCACCCTCAGACACTCTCTGGTGAAATGACACACGCACATTATTCCTTGTGGATAGAGACCTTATAAACCTTTTTGGGGTAGGGTGGGATCTAGGGCTAGATCTTCTCATTAGCTCATCCTGAGAAGTTAGGGACCCCCTATTTGCATGGCGAAGGACTTTAGGTGTTTTCCCTAAGTCACTGATTGTCATGGTCCTTCTGGTGGGGTGTTGTGGTCATGAGCTCCAGGAACCTGACCAGGAGCTAGTTTGAACTCCTATTGTTCTTAATTATGAATTTTATTGGCGTTCTTATCAGTTCTTCTGTCTGGTGGCATGGTCTACTGCCCCATAGTTGTGAACATCCATGTGCACACTGGAATTCAACCCAGGTCCTCTGCAAGAGCAGCAAGTGCTCTTAACCTCTGAGACACGTCTCCAGCTTCTTTTTCTTGCTGTGTACAGAATATGTGTGGTTGCGCTTGTGGTGAGGGGTACGTGTGGAAGACAGAGAACAACTTTGTGGAGTTTCTTATTCTTTCCACCTTTATGTTGGTCCTGAGGTTTGAACTCAGGGTGCCAGGCTTGCGCTGCAGGTGCCTTTACCCGTTGAGACATTGATAGTCCAACAACTTGTTCTCGAGAGAACCCCTTAATTCTTTCAGAGGACATACCCCAAGTTTGACCTAAGAACTTTCCACAAGGTCTTACCCCTTAAAGAACCCATTACCCTTCACGTTCCCATACTGAGAACTGAGTGCCAATGCCCAATGCATACAATGGTGCATGGGTTATCTTTGTCCTTTTGATGCAATAATTGGGGTGAGATGGTAGCTTACTGTGGTTCTACTTGTGTTTCCTGGATTTATTTACCCACCTCTAAGTGAGATCATTTTCTTTCTGTTGAGTATTTTTAATTTTGTGGACTCTGGACTTTAGTCTCTTGTCAGTGAACAGTCTGGGGATACTCGCAGGTTGTGTCCTGTGACCCTGATTTTTCTCCTTTGGCAGTGCAAAAACTTCCAAGTTTTTTTTTTTCATATTCCAATTTGTCTATTTTTACTTTTGTTCTCTGTGCTTCTAGGGTCTTATGGAAAAGTATTTGCCTAGCCCAATGTCTTGAAGGATTTATTGTATTTCTTCTAATAGTGTCATTGGTTTCCATCTTACAGTCGGGGCTTTGATCCACGTTGAGTTGATTTTCATGCATGATGAGAGGTAGGATCAAGAAACGCCAGTGAATTTATGTGCAACATCAGGCAGGATTCAAGTATCTCATTAGTGCCAGGGACATTGTGACAACACTTTTATCAGTTCTGGGTTCTTCCTGAAGTCTGACTGTACTCTTGGACTAATTGGTCCTTTGGACTAATCTCATGAGTGTTGCCTCCGGCTGGGAGCTAAGCTGGGCCCAGAGGGAGCACAGGTCTGTGGCATCCTTTAGGAAGTCCATGTGCCTGAGGAGCTGTCAGAGCGAAGCTGCTATCTCTGGACCAGGATGTGCAGAACAGAAGAGCCTCTTTCTGATGACTGAATTCTATAATTGAGTTTCTTTCTGAAAGTCTGAAAACCTCTGGAAGGTTGAGAAGGAAACAAGGAGTCAGAGTGTGTGCCAAGAGCTATAAATGTCCTCCGTCTGTGGTCATTATCCTCTGCCTATGGGCACTCACTTGGCAGCTCAAAGTGAATCAGTCATATCCACCAGGCCAGGTGGATGGGTAGATGCTCTGCTTATTTAATTAATTGCACGTACATAGTTCAAGGTTCCCACGCTTGTGTTGGGTGTTTTCCAAGTTCTCCATAGTCTAGAAATATCCCAAGGAACTTTTCTGACTTATAAATAGCATCATTACAATCTCACCTCCTTTGTTCTGTTGCCAAATCTTCCCATTGGTCCGTTCGAACAACAACAATGGACAAAAGCTGCAAAAGTCATTCCGATGCACTATTTGTGGACGGTGGTTTATGTGTTTTTGAAATTAAGTCAGGTGGGCCTGGATAAGTCTGATAGCCACTCTTTATCCCCTGGCTTCTGAGTCTGGGCTGGATGAGATTATAAGTCTGTGCACCTCCACCACCCCATTTTAGGTAGAGCCGGGCAATGCAGGACCTCTGGTGTGTCAGCTTAGTCCTCTACCCACTGAGCTACCAACCCATTTGACATGCTGAGAGCATTTTATTCAGAATAAATATGGGCTGAGTTTCATAGCTGTCATGACCCTGTACCTGATCAGTAGGCGCTTCACCTTTATGCATTATTGTTGAAGGGTTAGAGAAGCTTTTTCGGGAACTTGGAGTCTGTTGAGAATTTCACACTGACATTCTGGTCTTTGGGAACCAAAATACCCTAAGTGGTAGAGCTAGTTTTTTATCCTTTCAATGTCATGCTTCTCCACCTATGATGTCATGCTTCTCCACCTATGATGTCATGCTTCTCCACCTATGATGTCATGCTTCTCCACCTAGGATGTCATGTTTCTCCACCTATGATGTCATGCTTCTCCACTTATGATGTCATGTTTCTCCACCTAGGATGTCATGTTTCTCCACCTAGGATGTCATGTTTCTCCACCTAGGATGTCATGCTTCTCCACTTATGATGTCATGTTTCTCCACCTATGATGTCATATTTCTCCACTATGATGTCATGTTTCTCCACCTATGATATCATGTTTCTCCACTTATGATGTCATGTTTCTCCACCTAGGATGTCATGTTTC
>JADRCD010128565.1:0-13762 GCA_019843815.1 Montemys delectorum | reverse complement strand
CCACCGCCCGGCTCTCCTTCACTTTCTCTCCTCTCTTTCTCTCCCTCTCTTCCTTCCTTTCTCTCCTCTCTTTCTATCCCTCCCTCCCTCCCTCCTTCTCTCTCTCTCCCTCCTTTTCTCGCTCTCCCTCCCTCTCTCTGTTCGCAGCCCAGAGGCTGCAGAAGCAGCTGCCTCCCAACAGTGTGTCTCCTCCAAATACACCTTGCTCTCCTTATGGGCAGGCTGCCCATTAATTAATGCCTACAGCCAGGGGTTGCTGACCCTTCTGATTTCATTAGAGTCAGAAACTCTCTGGCGCTTACTCTCTCATTCATATGAAGGCCAAGTGCTTTTGGAATCTTTTTATAAACCGATTGCCTAAGGGCCCAAATCAAAAAGGAATCTAACATTGGTGCTAAATGATCATTCTATGGTGTAAAATTCTGTGTTCAAAATTCTTCCTGCCTGTGATATGACCCCTTGTTAATACCAGAAATAAAGGGTTATCCCTATGCAGCTCAAAGGAATCTGACCTTAAAGGGCACGATGACCTTAACGCAGATTTAAATACTGAGATTCACAGACTCTAATATTTTTCCTGTAGACAGTAGGGATGCATCTTTCCATTGCTCTATACATTTTAAAGAACTGGGGAGTGCAAAACCTGGAATAACCAGGACCTCCCTAAGACACAAATGTGCCTGGAAGTCCCCGAAAAAGACAGCCCAGCAATATGGTCATTGCAGCCTGTGTGGTTTCTTGGGAGCACGCGAGATGAACACATCTGCAGAGCAGCCATTGGCAGCACTGCTAGGAGAACTCAGCTTGGTTCTAGTTGCCACGAAACGTGCCAATCCAATTGAAGAGTTCACTTCCAAGCTTTTCAAAGAGACCAGGTCCTTATTTGCTCCTTGTAAGATCATGGTTCTACATGTCCAACACAGCCCATGTGGTTTAGTTTGAGCCATGGGGTTTCATTCAGAAAACTTGAAATTAGAATTAAAAGGGAAGAAGACAATGAGTCTACCAAAGCTGTAGCTCAGAAATATTTCTCAGAGTCCTCCAGTTTTGCATCCTCCTCTGCTGCTCTCTGGCAAGACTTCCAGATTGGAAGGATTGTGCACATTGATTTCTGTGCATAAGTAAATGTAAGAAATAGGTGATCAATACACTGAACTCTCCTTTTTAAGTTCAAATGTAGACAAGACTTTTTTTTACTTTCTTTTCTGTTTGTTTTTGTTTTATTCCTTCCCAAACTGGTTTTCTTCATTTGTATATACTGCTTTAAAATTGGCTTACAGGGGTCTAGAGAGATGGTTCCAGGGTTAAAGAACAACCCAGGTTTGATTCCCAGAACACACATGGCTGCTCACAATTTACTGCTTCTTCAGTTCCAGGGAACCAGACCATTTCCTCTGGTTCCTGCAGGTACCAAACACATGTGTGGTACACAGATTTACATGCAGGCATACAATCCAGACACATAAAATCAAAATAAATAAATTAATTAAAAACCTGGAACAGAGACGCCTTCCTTACTAAGGGACATGGGGTTTGGCTTTCTTATTTGGGAGAGCAGTTGAAATTCTAGATTGTTTACAAAATAAAATTACTTCTTAAAAAATAATGTAAATGGAGAGAAGATGAATATATGTCTATTCAATGCAATACATGCATTACCTTGTTCAGCCCCAAATATGGAAACAGAAAGTTCCAGGAGAAAAGCGAATCCAGGGAGTCCCCCTCTCAAGCACAAAGTACCCAGGAGTAACTGGTTATCCTGCTCTTAATTTATTGTTTACTTTCCCCTACTTCATACGAAATTGTCACAAACCTCATTCAACACTGGGGGTACCAGAATTCCATTTGATAGGACGTAGGATCACAGCCCTGCTTACAATTGACCCTACTGAGCTCATTTCCAGAACTACCTCCAGGCAGGAGCCTTGGCTTGCAGAGCTTCAGATTTTACAGGTGTGATCACTCGTTCCTTGTGTGGCTGAAGATCCCTCTTGTGTTTGTGCATTCTTCATTGGCTTGACTCAAAGTATCTCTATGACCCATGCTCTTTTATTAAATAACAGATGATCTTTTTGTTGCTGGGGTCTTGACTATTTAAGGCTGTCTTGTCCTGTTCAACAATTCTCTAATTTCACACACACACACACACACACACACACACACACACACACACACACACACGCGCGCGTGCGTGTGTGTGTGTGTGTGTGTGTGTGTGTGTGTGTGTGTGTGTATTGGCACCAACATAGTGTATCAACCAACAAATAGCTTTTGTTGGTGTCAGCCTTAAGACTTTTAACTTCTAAAGTATTTACAAAAATTATTGGTTGTACATATGTCAATTTGAACAGCTAACAAAATAATCAAAAAATTGCATTCTTTCCCCCAGGTACTATCTTTCTTCAGGTACATGGTTCAGAGAGCAAAGCACCTTAGATTTCAGCCTCACATCTCCCTTCAGTGGGGTGACACTTTTTAAGGTATGAATGGATTCATATGTCAGCTGTATATTGTCTAATGAGGGATGGTGTCACCTTCAAATCACTTTTGATTTGGGATTTGATTTGGACCAGTAGAGTTCAATGTTTTCCAGTTTAAATCACCCAATAAGCGTACAAAGTTTTAACTTCATTAATCTTGAAAATAAATGTTACTAATGCTTTGGTGATTTTTTTTTTAATGTGCCAAAGCATACACAGCATACACAGAGTTCTAATCACTCTGAAGCATAACGCATTGGAGTTATACGTATTCATAACGTGGCAGACCCAAATGAGCTTTCCTTTTTCAGAGCTTTGCACCACTGTAAATAGAAGTTCTGTGTTCCTCTTTCTCCATTTGCTCAGTCAAGGTGGTGTCTATACAACTTCCTATCTCCGTGGATTTGTCTATTCTAACCTTATATAAGGAAATCATGCAGTATTCATCCTTTTATGCCTGGTTTATTTCCCTTAGTATAATGTTATGATCAGGGTTTATCCATGTTACATGACATATCAGAATTGCATTTCCATCCTAGAGTGGTAGAATATTCCATTACAGATACAAATCACATTTATTTATCCAGTCAGCTGTTGGTGGACCTTTGAGCTGCTTCGATCTTTCGTCTATAGTAAACAATTCTATTATGGACACTGGTATTGAACCATCTGTTTGATTCTCCGCTTTATTACTTTGGATCAATATGTAGAATTGAATTTGTTGGATCAATGATATGATTATTTCTTTTAAAAGCCATTAAACTGACCCTACCATGACCATACTCTTTCTGGTGGTCATCACTAATGCGAGAGTACTCCAATTTCTCTATATATCTACCGGAACTTATTTTCTGTCTCTATTCATTTTGTAAGACAACTCGCCTAATAGAGGTGAAATAGCTCACCATGGTTTTGATTTCCACTTCCTGGTCATTTGCAAAGTTGAGAATTCTGTATTTGTTGCTCATTCATATATCTTCTATGGAGCCCTTTGCTTAATTTTAAGTTACGTTTGTTTTCATATTCTGGATATTGACTCTTCATCACTGTATGATTTGCAAATATTTTGTCTTTCTGTGAGCTGCATTTTCACTCTGGTAATACACCATCTTTAATGTGGAAAAACTTGTTAATTTCATCGAAGTCCTTCTTCAACAAAGATAAACAATAATTTACCCACTTTTTTTCTTTTGTTGCTGTGTACTAGATTCTTTTTTTTTTTTTTAAAAAAAATGATGCTCACTCACTACATGTGTGATAATTACTTGTGGTGGATATATGTGTGTGTGCACACACATGCCAGAAGTCAATGTTGAATGTCTTCTTCAATTGTTGCCTGCCTTACTTTTTTGAGAAAGGCTAGCTCTTTGAATGTGAAATAAATTAGACTTGTTGGTCTGAAAGCCTGAAAGACCTTCCTGCTTTTGCCTCTCCAGTGCTGGGATTGTCAGGGCATGCTGGCACATCTGTTTCTATTTTCATTTATTTAAAACTTAACATTGATGCTTTGGATTTGAATTTGGGTCCTCAAGCTTGTATGGCAAATTCTTTACAGACTGGACCATCTCACTGTCCCATGTTATAGCTTTTATAGAAGGTATCTAAGAAGAATGGGAAGAATTCCACCATACATAGGTGGTTCATATCAGCGTTTCCGTGCTATAGAGCACTTACAGCTCAACGTAAGGAGTTCACACAAGTGTTTCCATGCAACAGAGCCCTTTCAGTATGCTCCATGTGGAGCAGTTCTGTCACTTTGAGTGGATTTTCTGATCCTTTTATTTATGTTTTTATTTTATTTTACCTACATAGTTACTAAAATAAATCTTCACACTTATCAAGCAAATGGCTGAGGGAATACCTGTTACGGAAAATTCAAAGGCAAAGTAGGACTAATCCTGCAGGTGACAGTGGTGCTAAGAGGATCTGAGAGTCAACTCTTAAACTTCCAGCTGTGACTGTCAGCCGCATTAGGAAGAGCTGACAAGGAGTCAGTAAAAATTCACAAACATCCGCGCAACTGTTTTAAAATGTGGATTTAGCTCTGCTGTTAACAACACACAGCAGACTGGAGTGTTCGGGTGTCAATAGTCAGAGACAATTCCAAAACTCTAAAGTTGTGTTTGTGACAAAACTCTTTTAAATACTGCATCCATAACATTTTAGGGTCGATTTATATTATATAACACACAGGTTGATGTTTATAGTTTCACAACTTATAGAAGAATGCATCTTGTAATTTTTTTTTTATAGAGGTATTTTTAAGAACTAAGCATTCTGGTTCTCTTAAAGATAAGTAAGCTTGCAGACATATTTTCCCCTCAGCTTTTTTAGTAAGAAACTGTTACGCAACTGTGTCAAGAGATTTTTCTTTCCTTTACAAAAAAAGTACAAGCAACCTGACTCCAGTCTGTTTGACATGAGTTCCTCAGTGGATCATTGCAAAGGTAGTGGGTGCTTCGTCCACTTGCTGTTTGTGAGAACAAGGGGTCTCTTTTCCCCTGTGTTTATGTGCACTCACAGTATACAGGCTTGAGTGATCCTTGCCACAAAACATTATAACCCCATGAGACTAATTTGATGTCAGAAAAATACTGTAGCTGAGTTGAGCAGTGAAAGACATTCTGGGCCTGAGAGATGCCAATAGAAAGGAGAATTTCCTCAATAGCAAAACTGTAGATCATTCATCACCCTGAATCTCAGCACCTTTGTGCTGTTCTAAGGCAAGGAAGTTGTGATGTCAGTGAATGGACTTTCTGAATCCTTGTTTATTCTGATGTTACTCCATGTGTGTGACTTTTCTGTCTCAGTGCTCAGTTGTACCTGCATGAAAGCCTAAACTGTGACAGGGATGATAATAGTATTTAGTGTATTTTTTGTTGTTGTTGTCCCCTTACCATTTATGTGAGCATGGCAGCTTTCTATTGTACACGAATTTTTCTCTATCCACATTACTTTTTCCTTCAGAGCCATGCATATCCAGTGGTCAATCCAATCTCTTTGAAAAATGATTACTTTAAAATGAGATGAGCTTTTCTGGTCACACATTTGGTGGCCATAGCTATGAAAACAACCTATAAGAGACACTGAATTCTCTGGGCAATTTTGATTACTTCAGACAGCTGGAAGTTTAACACAGAAGATAGCTTTCACTATGTATTTGCTCTCCCCTGTAGAGCCTCCAAATTAATCCAATTGTGCTCATCATGAAAGCAGAAAAGATCTCAATGCACATAAGAACCCAGGTCTTACAAAGACAATAGGGCAAGAGAGGACTTCAAAGGATGCTTCTTGTCGGGGGCCAGATTTTAGAGGGTGATTCTTCCTGAAGACAGGCTATATGCTAAGGCAAGGAAAAGAGATTAAAAACTCAGCAAGTAGAGGACAGAGAGCTAATGTTCATAGAATCAAAGTCCTATCGGCCTCCAGCTGTGAGGGACTGCCTATGGTGGGCAGTACATGGGTGGGACAAGTAGGCAACCTGGCATATGCCGAGAAGAACGAACAACTCTTGTTCCAGAAAGATGCGGTTGGAAGCTAAAGGAAATGCATCTATCCTTCCTGGGCTCACTGGCAGTGGGACACACCTGTAGCCTGGACCCCACTAATCTGCCGCAGTGATAGATTAGCACCTCCTTGCAGCTCACTTTTCTGGCTCTTTTTACTTGTTTCAATTCTGGTCACCTCCGTGGCTTCTTATCTCTGTGTTCATGGCAACCTGGTCTCTTCTCTGAAATCCAAAGACAAAGTTTCTTTTGGGGGAAGAGGGTTAACTGCCTTAATCCAGGGTTGTCCGTTGTCCTCAGCATCATCTTTATGAACCTGCCATGCCAGTTGACTATACCTACTTGACAATTTCATGTTCTGGGGGATTTCTCCTTCATGCAGTATGACTGTTCCTCTCTAGAACTGCTCTCTGTTGAAGGGGATATTGGCTCTTTTCTCCCCTCAGCTCATCCAGCAGCTCCTTTGATACTCTCTTGCTTTAGTGCCAACCTCTTTGGTTCGGATAAACCTCTACATGTACACCCCTTCCATTTTTCTTGCTCTATGACCCATCTTTGGTTTCCCCTTTTTCTCTATCCCATCACTGAACACCCCAGCTTCTCTGGCTCCATTTTTGAACTCATCTTGCACTTTTTCACCTCCAGTCCCTGACTCCCTTGAACAATTGTGTTCCTGACATCATAGGAACTGCTTCACCCATAGGACCAGCTGAAACACAGCTCTTCTGTGCTAACATGCAGCGTAGCCTTTTGTCTGTCTCCCTCAAGACCTCCAGCACTTCTGATAGCATTGACAACTTGTGACATTAACCAAAGATACAGCCTTTAAATATGAGGCATCTAGGGTTTTGGGGTTCTGCTCAGATAGGAAGAGATCAGGATGGAGCATCACTACCAGTCTTTAAACAGAAATTTCCTTATTCTTTTTGAGCTGTGGCTGGAAAGTAACTTACTGGTGTGGATAGAGGCAGCAAGCTGCTCTTGTTGGGTAAATGGAATCTAACGAGGACCAAGCTGCTAAAGGCTGTGCTCCAGGCTTGGCAGATGCTTCTTTCAAAGAGCCAGAGAACAAATTATCTATTTATTCCAGTGCTGTACTCTCAGACTGAATCGGGGAACTTGGATAGATTTGTACTCTACCACTGTGCTATAGGCTTAGGTACACACAGGAAACACTTCAGGCCTTGTAGGCTAAGTGGGATCTTTGCTGCCAATGATTTGAATAGAAAAGTTGTAAGCACTTCCTAGTGTAAAAACTACTGTAAGTCCATATGCCATACAAAAATAGTGGCTGGGTTTTGCCCATAGGTGGTAGTTTGGTAATAAGCTCTCTAATAGAGAAAAAGAATAACATGATAGATCAGATGAGTAATTGAGAACAGAGAAACTATTGAAACAAAAGTTAGATAAAGGGTCATAGTAAGAAAGCTCAAGAATGTCTTTGATTGACTCGTGATTAGACATAACCAGATAAGCAAAGGATCATGATTTTTGAAGACAGTTCAATACGGATTATTATATGTAAAATACAAAAAGAAGAAATGTGCCAATATCTAAACAAAACACACAAAAAAAACCAGACTAAATTAAATATTCTTATGGTGTTCAAGGCATGTGGAATACCATCAGTCTAACATGTGTATAATTGAAATGCCAAGAAGAGAAGGGGAGAGGAGAGAAAAGAGGGAACAGGAGCAGAGGGGAGCAGAGAGGAGAAGAGGAGAAGAAAAACACTCAGAGAAACAGTGATTCAGGACTTCTCAAATTCCCTAATAGACACAAAACAGATGCAAGAAGCTTATGGTATACTAAGCTGAATAAATGCAACAAATATCAAAATCTTAAAAAGCCCCGAGAAAGTAAAATTAAAAAAAGAAAGAAAGAAAAAGAAACCAAACAAAGCTCTATGCTTAGATTCAATGTGTTGAAACCATGAAACATATTACCCAATGCGGACTGTTGCTAAGTCCTTAGGTGAGGATGCAATATTTACAACCACTGGCTGATTTGAAAGGCACAGAGGGGTTTGGAGTGGCCCAGCTAAGACACTTAGGAGGGCAGCAGCACTTTTAAAGAAAAAAAAAAAAACAATAGCCAGAGAACCTGGAGGCTTCCAAAATAGTTGACACATGTCTGTAGGCAGAGAAGCTACCTTTTGTATCTATCTAAATAATAATAATAAAAAAAGATGGCCAGAGTCAGCCACACGTGATACATCAAAAGAGGTGATAAGGACCACCAGGTTATCAGAGAAGCTGTCACCCATGACCTTGGTCTATAAGCTTTATCACAGCCTTCACATTTATCCTAAAACATAAGGAGGAAGAGAAAGCTTAGGCAGGCTCCCCAGAGCTGAGAAATAAATCTTACACAGTCATAACCAAGGCAGGTTCCTTTTGCTGTTGAGAAGCAGGCTCCCTGTCAAGATTCCAGGATTCCAAAGACAGGAACATCTTTGATGAATGGTTAGTGGGTTTTTGACAGAGACCAGACTCCAGCACTGCCCTCTCTGTAGCCCTGTGCAGTGCTAACCCTGTGCAGTCAGTCCTTGGCAAGAATCCCTGTTCAGCAGCTCTTGGACAGTATCAGCCCAGTCTACTCTGACCCCACCCCAAGGCATCAGAATCTCATTGTGACATATGTTCCAGTCTGCCCAAACCTTCTGCTATCTGATGGCATGTCACTTGTCACTTGTTTTTCTTCATTTCTTTTCCCTGTTCCCCATGGCAGCAACTTTAATCCCTCAACATAATTCAGCTTTTTTACTTTACTGTATTCACTTCACACTTAACAAGTGATCAGGCTCTGTCTTAGTCAGGGTTTCTATTCCTGTACAAACATCATGACCAAGAAACAAGTTGGGGAGGAAAGGGTTTATTGAGCTTACACTTCCACATTGCTGTTTATCACCAGAGGAAGTCAGGACTGGAACTCAAGCAGGTCAGAAAGCAGGAACTGATGCAGAGGCCATGGAGGGGTGTTCCTTACTGGCTTGCTTCTCCTGGCTTGCTCAGCCTGCTCTCTTATAGAACTCAAGATTTCCAGCCCAGAGATGGCACCACCCACAAGGGGCCCTATCCCCTTGATCACTAATTGAGAAAATGCCCCACAGCTGGGTCTCATGGAGGCATTTCCCCAACTGAAGCTCACTTCTCTGTGATAACTGCAGCCTGCCTGTGTCAAGTTGACACACAAAACCAGCCAGTACAGGCTCCTTGCATTGCAGAAACAGAAACTGTCTGTTCAGATAATAGGGCTTATGTATGGCATCTCATACACACAAAGCATTCATTAATATTAACACCATCTTTGTGTAGGCATATTATTCCCTCCTTTCAAGAAAATATGAAACCTTAGAGAGGGTTCAAACTTGAGTCTAAGGGGATGTTGAGCCTTTGCTCTTTTCTATGGCCTTATCCTTCCGCAAAAAGACAAAATCCAAACAGAAATTACTCAAAATCAAATCTCCCTTCAGATCTGCTCTATTTATTATTTCATAAAAGAAAAAGAAACCATTTTTCAGGCTCCCTTTGAATAGAAACTGAGTTCCCAAGCAGATATCTGAGGTGGACATGCTTCTGAAGGCAGGTTTTTATGTGGGTGGAGACACGTGGGATGACAGGCAGTTGGGGGCAATGGCAGAGTATACAGGAAAATCCCATCACATGGGAGGGGAATGAAAGAGAACCAGATGAAGAAAGCAAATATACAGTTTCATGCTTGGTCCTGGTTGTTTGGAACTGACAGTGTAGGACTCTTGAGGGCAGTGGAGGAAGGGGGAGTGAGGAAGAAAGTACCAAAGCATTTGTCTTTTAAAATATTGACAAATGACTCCCAGGCACTCTAACATGCCCAGGATCAGAGGTGAGGAGGGACACAACATTTGTCCCAACACCGGGAGTAACTGGGACTAGTGGGACCAGGCACACAGGAACTCCGCCAGCCCAGTGGCTAAGGTTTCTTCAGGTGTGTCTGGGCTAGTGCCTTGAGCAGACCTTGGGCGCAAGCTCCGCAGCCAGTCCCAAAACACCCAGAGGAAGCTCTACTCCCAGGTGCTCTAACAAGCCCAGAGTCACAGGATCCTAGAATCATTGGATCACAGAGACAGCTTGACTCTGAGGAGTTCTGACACAACCAGGATCACAGGAAGGACAGGTTCCAGTCAGATTTAGCAAGGGCAGGTAGCACTAGAGATAACCAGATGGTGTGGGGCAAGCATAAGAATAGAAACAACACAAACCGAGGTTACTTGGCATCATCAGAACCCAATACTCCCACCATAGCAAGTCCTGGACACACCATCGCACCAGAAAAGCAAGATTCAGATCTAAAAATCACTTCTCATGATGATGATACAGGACTTTAAGAAAGACATAAAATAGCATGCTCAAAGAGCTACAGGAAAACACAATTAAACAGGTGAAGAAAATGAGCAAAACCATTCAGAATCTATAGATGGAAATAGAAACAATAAAGAAATCAGAAAGAGAGACAACCCTGGAGATACAAAACCTAGGAAAGAAATCAGGAGTCATAGATGCAAGCATCACAACAGAATACAAGAGATAGAAGAGAGAATCTCAGGGGCAGAAGACACCATAGAAAACATTGACACAACAGTCAAAGAAAATGCAAAAAGCCAAAAGCTCCTAACCCAAAACATCCAGGAAATCCAGGACACATTGAGAAGGCCAAACCTAAGGTTTATAGGTATAGAAGAGAGTGAAGATTCCCAACTTAAAGGGTCAGTAAATATCTTCAACAAAATTATAGAAGAAAACTTTCCTAACCTAAAGAAAGAAATGCCCATGAACATAAAGAAACCTGCAGAACTCCAAATAGACTGGACCAGAAAAGAAATTAATTCCTCCCATCACATAATAATCAAAACACCAAATACACTAAACAAAGAAAGGATTTTAAAAGCAGTAAGGGAAAAAGATCAAGTAACATATAAAGGCAGGCCTATCAGAATTATGGCAGACTTCTCACCAGAGACTATGAAATCTAGAAGATCCTGGGCAGATATATACAGACCCTACAAGAACAGAAATGCCAGCCAAGGCTACTATACCCAGCAAAACTCTCAATTACCATAGATGGAGAAAACAAGATATTCCATGACAAAACAAAATTTACACAATATCTTTCCACAAATCCAGTCCTACAAAGGATAATAGATGGAAAACATCAACATAAGGAGCAAAACTATACCCTGGAAGAAGCTAGAAAGTAATCTTTCAACAAATCCACACAAACTTAATTCCACCTCTTACAACAAAGACAACAAGAAGTAACAATTACTTTTTCTTAATATCTTAATATGAAAATTAATATTACCAACATATCCTAATCGATTGAAATCCAAAAATATGAGGAATTAGAAATTTATTGACTGTCATCCAATGGTCTCTCTAATTTGGTAGTTGGAGAAATAGGTCCAATATACACTTTCAGCTTGTTTGTTTGTGACAGTGTCTTGCTGTGTACAACATAATGGTGTTGAGATCTTGCTTCTCCTATCTCAGCCTCTCTATTAGTAGTATTGTTTATTTCATGTTTTTAGACTATACTATGGTTTTCAGGACAGCTTACATATTTTAAATATATTTATATACCCAAAAGAAATATAGACAATTAAATTGGGAGGGGGCTTGTAAGAGAACAACGAAGAGTGAGACTAAATGCTTTGCTTGACGTTTGTAACTCTTGTATCAAGTTACCACAGTAAGAGCTAAGATTTTAATCTCTACTAAATACAAAACAAACAAACAAACAAAAGCACTTTATATATTTATGTTCATTTAAGAAAATGTTAGTAGTGATGTATTATTTTGAAATATACAGTTAATACATTTGGAGTTATTTAAAATTTATATTGAGAAAAACCTATGTATTTTCAGTATTGCCGTAGACAAGCATCTACATAACACTGTTAAATTGATTGTTGTTTTTATATCAAGCAACCTTTATAATACTCATTTTTATTGTTATAACATTTTATAATTTTTTTAGTATAGAATAGAGTTTATTTAGGGCATGGGGAGGGGAGTTAAGAGGGTAGCAGAGGCAGAGAAAGGCAGAGAGAAGGAGAGAGTAGAGAATTAGGGGATGGCCATGACCACATGGAGAGAGCGGGGAAGGGAATGGGAAGAGAGAGGGTGACCAAAAGGGGAAGAAGCAAGGTAGACAAGCAGGAGTAAGAGCATCTTTTATAAATTTTAAAGAATATGACAAAAAAGATATTGTAGATATTGAAGGGAGGATCTCTGGGAGGAGTTGGGGTACAAAAGGAAAACAAGAATGTGACTTAATTCTATTTACTTAAAATATGTTTTTAAATGTTAACAAATTCAGATAAATTGAAATCATGTAACTTTTCTCATCATAATGCAATAAAACTTAAAAAAATAATAAAATAAAATAAAATATTGACAAATAAAAAAACATACCTGACTTACCATAAGTAATTTGGAGAGGTTGCCTTGGCTTTGCTCCCTCTGTCCCTCTCTCCCTCCCTTCCTCCAGGCTTCCTTTATTTCTTTTCTCTTCCTGACCCAGGTATGACATCACCATGTTGCCAGGATGGCTGAGGATTTGTGGCCCTCCTGCCCTAGCCTTCCAAGGGCTGAGGGTACAAGCAGGTCCAACCACCTCCAGCCTTTCTCCACTCTTCTGAGGAGAGCTTGCCTTTCTCGGTATCTGTGCTGAGGTAGTAACTGAGACTTTACTGTACCACAAAACAAACAGGATGTACATTTGTGACTCATGGGCTTGCTTAGTGCTACCTCAGCTCTTACATGGCAGCTTGGCCACTATAAGAGCAGCATTGTTTCTATTTCCAGAAGGAATAACCCTTCTTGCTTTAAATTTATTAGTTAAAACACTTATTCTCCAGAGTTTAAGTAAGAAAAACAAATTATATTTAAGTGAACATTGGGTATTTGTTTTAGCAAACTAATGCGATCCAGAGTCATTTTAAAGATTTACACTTTTATTTAATGTGTGTGTGTGTGTGTGTGTGTGTGTGTGTGTGTGTGTGTGATGGTGTCTGGGCAGGGTCAGTGAGGTTGGATTCTCCCCAGAGACATAGTTCTAGGTGACAGGAGCCACCTCAGGTCCTCTGCAGGAGCAGTGCATATTTGTAACCATCGAATCATTTATCTAGGCCCAACCCAGACTTGTTTTTTTTGTTTGTTTGTTTGTTTTTTTAAATGTCCCATTTCCCAGTGTGGAGACATTTTTCTGAGGAGTAGATAGCAGTCCAATTTCTCACTCAGTTCTTACACTGCACAAGAGCTTAGGAAAAGTGGACTGCTTGGCTGTGTGCCCCTTGGATTTCTTCATCCTCTATATTCCCATTTTATGCAATGTATCCTTGTCACTACAAAAAAAAAAAAAATACTAAGAAAGCCTGCATGGGAAATGTATGCTAAGTGTGTATTGGCTCCTAAAATAATGTCAAGGCTATTTATTCATTGAGCTAAATTTCTAGCTAATGTATTGCCAGAGAAACTTCAGTCCAATGAGAACTTATGGCTCTTATTTTTTTTTTGATGTTTAATTTTATGTAAGTTAACTGGCTATTTCTCAGCTTATGCATTATTTGTTTATTCTACCATTTATAGCCCTGATTAACAAACATATTAAATCAACTCACTGTGAAACATGGGCTAAATTCATTGCTGATGAATGTGTAACTGGTAGATTTTTATAGAGATGTGACTTAACCTCTGTGTTTGCATAGCATCTAGCTTTCCTTGAGTGATTTTTTTT
>JADRCD010128563.1:0-10669 GCA_019843815.1 Montemys delectorum | reverse complement strand
TATGTTTAAATGCATCTCATCAGTGAAATAGGCAGGCAGGTAGGTAGATAGGCATGTAGGTAGAGCACATTTCACTTTATTGATGCTTAACCTATGGCTTAGTGCTTTATTAGGAAAATAGAGTTAGAATAAAACTTTGACACAACTTTGCCAAATAGGCTAGTGGCCTCTTCTGTATCTATTCTGTCTCTTCCTTTTCCTCTTCTTTGTTCAGAAACTCCTCCCTTCCAGACAAGCAGGTATGGCCACCTTACTCTTAGGTACTGACAGCTCCCTACTTGTGTGCCAGCAATGGCTCCTGCCCTTGACAGCAATGCTACTTTTCTACTCTCTAATGAATAATTTTCAAAAGCACCCATATGCTAAGGTGACTGCCGTCAAGTAAAAGCTGGCTACTGGTACACATCTTCACACATTAGCATCAAAATCATTCAATGTCGATGCCTAATTCTCTGTCCACAGTTTTTATCTCTACCTTTTTTAGGCCCTTCACAATCTTTTGTGTCCACTGCTTCACTGACATTTCTTATGTGACTTCTGTGATTCTGAATGCAGAGTCTAAGCCAAACAAGACCCTTCGTGAATGCCTTCAGGTTGATGCTTGTCTTTCCTCACTAACTCTTCTTGCTTCTGTCCCTACTTTCTCAGTCTGTTCTCCTCACTCTCCACTCCCTGATGCTCCTTGGGTTTCCAGCTTCTGGACTTTACAAGCCTCAGCCTTAACTGGCTTTGCATCTGTTCCTGCAGCCACATCCAGTCTCTGGTTATAAATACCATCCCTACACAAATGGCTCCAAGATTCCTCCCTCACTGATGTATGATGGTGGACTGTTCTAAGCAGTCCTTGACACTGTGCCTCCCTCTTGTACCTCTCTGAAATGCCTGTATTTGGGTTTGGTATCTCCAGGCCCATAATGCCCTTTGTTGCTATATCCTTTCATCTAAAGCTTAAGATCCCTCTCTCTTTTCATAGTCTCAGAGATGCAAAACAAACAAACAAAAAAAAAAAAAACTGGAGATCATTTGCTCTCGCTGTCTAGCTCTCATGCTCTATCTCTACCTTAACTTCCTAATGTCACCTCTCACAACCAAAGCCATAATATCATGGTCTCTCTGGCTCCTCTAAAAGCTTAGGTGGAGATGGAGTACCATCTCAGATTCCCATTGTGCCATTTGAAGTCTATGTAGTTCAAGTACTACCTTGAGAAAGAGATTGGTGCAGGGTTTGCTCTTAGATGATCTTCGTAATCACTTTTTCCAAACACTGTCTTGTGTCTGTACATGAGACAAGTTTTTTTCCTAGAGTCCTACATGATATATTTGAATTATATAATTAATATTTTAATTATTCTACTTTGCATTTAGAACATAATATTTTACTTAAAGACTGGGGTTTAAGACTTGTTAGCATAGATTAAGCCTTTTCTATACTCTCTCGAAGTTATTATTTTTAAAATGTATGGAAAGAATACAGAAATAAACTATTTAAGAACTCTGAAATCAGACAGAGACAGACTGGAAGGAGAGACCAAACTCACCATGGAGACCCTACAATCAAAGGCCTTACTCTGTCTCCCAAGCCTAATTCTGAGTGGTTCACAGTGTTAACAGCTGTGGTTAGCAAACCCACAGATTCAGTGTCTTATGCTCATGGCCTGAAGCAGACTCTAGCATAGAAAATACAGTACAGAGAGGCAGAGCCCCAGCCCTAGCTAGGAAATCAGAAACAGTGATCACGTAGGAAATGTCAGAGTGGAGAGAAATAGAAAGATCCTCTGCATCTGTCTACAGAATCCTTGGCCAGCCTTGAGCTATGGATCCATGTGAAGAACATGAATTCACAGAGCAAATGCTTTAGGAGCAAACTACCAGGCAGAACACTGTCCACGACCTGAATGGACCAAGGGTGGCTTTTAGTGTGGCCCTGAAGCAGCTTTGAAATGTTAACACTGCATGCACAGCCCGGAGAGGGTGGGCCAGGACTTACAGAGTGAAACTTCTCTGAATTAACTTTCAAACCCAAATCAAAACTCTTGAGAAGAGTATAGTAGGGCCCATAGTCTTATGTTATTTTGAAATATCTAGAATAGAATCCATAATTATACAACAGTCATAGTTAAGAAAAGCATTTTCTGAAGCTTTCATGGGGAAAGGTGACTAGCTATAGCAGTCCCCAAACAATTCAGATGTTGGTATCACTAGGGAATTAAAATTCCCTAATGTCACGAAAACACAGCCAATTTCCAGTAAGAAAGGGGAGAACTAATCAGATAGTTATTCTTAACAAAGGATTAGTGGCCATAAAAAAAGACCTAAGTTTGAAATTAAAAACTGAAATACAAAAAAAAAAAAATAGAAATTTGAATTTTCCCCAGAGAAACAATTGCAGGGTGGATATGAAATAAAACTTTCAAACCAACTCAGATCAGGGAAAATACTGAAGAGGAAGCAAACTTGCATGGTTGTGATATTTGCTGTCTTAGCACTGGGGAGACAGAGACAGGGGGATAACTGCAGGTCCACAGCCAGCCTGCTCTACATAGTGAGTTCCATGCCAACCAGAGTTCCACAGTGTAATGTAGTGATTTCAATAAGGATGGTCACTGTATCAGTCAGGGTTTCTATTCCTGCACAAACATCATGACCACGAAGCAAGTTGGGGAAGAAAGGGTTTATTCAGCTTACACTTCCACATGGCTGTTCATCACCAGAGGAAGTCAGGACTGGAACTCAAGCTGGTCAGGAAGCAGGAGCTGATGTAGAAGCCATGGAGGGATGATTCTTACTGGCTTGCTTCTCCTGGCTTGCTCAGCCTGCTCTCTTATAGAACCCTAGACTACCAGCCCAGGGATGGTACCACCCACAAGGGGCCCTCCCCCCTTGATCATTAATTGAGAAAATGCCCCACAGATGGATCTCATGGAGGCACTTCCCCAACTGAAACTCCCTTCTCTGTAATAATTCCAGCCTGTGTCAAGTTGACACACAAAACTAGCCAATACAGTAATCATAGTCTTATATATTTGAATACTTGGTCCCCAGTTGGTGAAACTTTTTTACAAAGGACTAAGAAGTGTGGCCCTTGGGCGGTGGTGGTGCACGCCTTTAATCTCACCACTTGGGAGGCAGAGGCAGGCGGATTTCTGAGTTCGAGGCCAGCCTGGTCTACAAAGTAAGTTCCAGGACAGCCAGGACTACACAGAGAAACCCTGTCTCGGAAAAAAAAAAAAAAAAAAAAAAAAAAAAAGAAGTGTGGCCCTGTTGTAGAAGATCTGTCACTGGGGATGAACTTTGAGATTTCAAAAGCCCACAGAGGTCCTTGCTCTCCCTCTCTGCTGCTCTCAGCTACTGCTCCAGTACTATTCCCACCTGCCTGCTGCCATGTTATGATGGTCATGAACCCACTCTCTGAAACTGTAAGCCAGCCTCCAATTAATTGCTTTCTTTCAAAAGTTGCCTTGTCACAGTGTCTCTTTACAGCAACAGAACAGGAACTAAGACACCTTGTCACAGGAAACAAAACTTAACACAAGAGGGAAGGAGGAAGAGAGAAAAAAACAAGAAGGAAGGAGGAAGAGAGAGACAGAGAAAGAGAGACAGAAAGGAGACAGAGAGTGGACATGAATAACAAAAGCAAAAATATTGAAGACATAAACTAAGCTCCAGAAACCTGTAATGGATGAGAAGGGGAGAAAATAAGGTGTTAGTATAGAAAATATTGACTGCCAGAGGTTATAACGTGGAAAATATCTGTGAACGAGAAACCTGTAATTTATCAGAATTAAAAACATTTACTCTCAGAAAGACCCCAAGGGAATGAAACAACAGAACAAAGCCTGGGAGAACATATTTGCAAACTAGAGTCAGAACTCAGGCTTTGAATGTATGAACAGCTTTCAAAATTCAAAATAGGAAAAAACACCCAGTTGGCGAAGTGGGCAAACATGTGAACAGAGATAAAAGAAATATATTCCTACAAGAGCAAATGAGAACGTACTCAGCACCAGCCATGTTAAAGGAACATTGCATAGACTAGTTAAAATTGTGAAAATTTATTTGAGCAAAGCAAAATCAAATGATGCTCCAGTCAGGCAGCCTCCAGACCCAGTACGGCTTCTGAGACCACCAACCACATAACTAGAGGCGCCTACAGGAATAAAAATGAGTCCTAGGAAACAAATTGACTAAAGCCAAGTTAATCTCCTTAAATGTTTACAGCCCAACCAGTTCCCTGCCTGCAGGGCTTTCACACTGTGAATGCATTCCACTGTGGTTTGATGTGTTAGCCTTGATGAGTACAGGAGCCTAGCACAAAGCCCCTACAAAGTGTACCTGAACAGCGGCCTTCAGGAAAACAGAGATTATGATCAAAATTTGGTATAATTACACTGATCTTAGGATAACATCTAAAACCACCATTAAGGGAAATATCAAATGCTGGGAAAGATTCAAAGAAATTATATCTCTCACTCCTGGTGAGCGAGGTGGCAAATTGACTTCAGAAGTTTACGTGTTCTTTAAAAACTGACCACAAACTTTCCAAATAATCCAGCTATCATAAACCTGCACATATTGTACAGAAATTAAAACTTGTTCACGTGAACTCCTGGGTAAGAATTCTCAGTGGCTTTATTAGTAGCATTTCAAAAGTGTAAGTAGTCAAAATGCCCTTCAGTAAGAAAATGGCTTAACACACTCATGTTCATAGTACAGGACGTTACACAGCAATGAAGAGCATGTTGCATGATTCTATTTATCACCCTTAAAATGACAAAGTACAAAGCCGGGGAGCATATGAATAGTTGAGTGGAAGTGGGGCTGGAGAGGGTCATACATGACTATATGGGGCAGCATATATAGAGGTCTTAGTGGTGGGATATCTCCACACTTCAATAACAGGACAAGCATCTATCTGCACACATGGCGAAGGGCTCAGGCTGAATATTGTGGCGATGTTTGCATTGGGAATGGCCACCTAGAAACCCTACATGGAGGTTTCTTGGGAATTGCTCCTTGCAACTTCTTATATATAAGACTTGCTGGCTGAGTATCAGGACTATTCTGTTCTGGTGTCTGAACATTACACATGGGAATTCAGAAGAACCCAATCCCTACCTTAAAAAAGCAAAACTCAGCTATTCTGGATATGTTACCTGGACTCTGTCCCACAGAACGAGCTTAGGGATCTCATGTAGCTTGTATTTACCAATAGACACAAGATGGTGTATCCCACTGTGGCTTCATTAAAGCTTTCTCTTGCTCTTAAACAAGACCTCTAACAAGTCTTTGGATGCAACTCCTCAAGCAGTTATAGCAATTTACCAACACAAAGATGAGGCCAACCCACAAAGAAAGGCAAAGTGGAAAGAACCACATAGGAGTGGAACTGAATCCTTATCCAGTTACACACTGATACTGGACACACCTTCCACCTGAATTCCTTGTAATGTGAGATACAAAGTCGTTCATTATGAATCCATCTTCTGTTATTATGACAAAGCATCTGAAGCTGGGAAAATTATAAAGAAAAGAGGGTTTTGTTTGGTTAGTTGGTTGGTTGGCGTTGACTAGTATGTTTGAGGCTGAGAGTTTCTCAGCTCATGGTGAGGACCTTCGCCTGCTGTATCACTGGTGTGAAGCAGCAAGGGAAGCTAGTACATACAAAGGAACAATGGATAGCAGGGTGGAGCGAATCCAGCTCACAATATAATAACCCACTCTCACAGTAGTCAGTCATTCCTATGAGAACACACTCGTTAAAAACAACGCAACCCGAGCCCTTCACACTTGGAAGACAGACTCAGCATGAATTGGACAAGAGCAAATTATATTCCAGGACTGCACCCGTCAACACTGGAGGGGCAGCAACCCTGAGTCAGGGTGGCAACCCCTTTGTGAGCCAGGAACTAGCTGGACTGAATTCATTCCTTGTATTGATGTGACCAGATGCCTGGTACACTATGTTATCGAGGAAGGGTTTATTTCATCTTACAGTTGGACAGGATTCAATCCACCATGGAGTGGAAGACCTGTCTGGCTGCAGAAGCCATGAAACTTGAGGTGGCTGCTCACATTGCATCTTCCCACAGTCAGGGAGTTGGAGAGTGGGGAGATGAGATAAATGTGGACCCTCAGGCTTTCTCTTTTTCTTTCCTACTTAGTTCAGGACCCCAGCACCATCCAGGTTCAGAGTCTCCCCTCCTCCGTGAGGCTTCTGAGGGAATGTTCTCACTGATACACCCAGAGGATTCTGCAGCCCTCACAGACTTTCTACTTCTATCAGAACATCAGAGCCCGAGGCTTTGATGCCTTAATAAGTTCATGTTTCTATTTCAGGAACTTCTGGTTTAAGTTAATCAGAGCAGCCCTTTCCTGATCCCTAAATGAGTTTGTGCTCCTGCAGGGCACTGTTCTGCTGGTGAGAAACACACTTGAATGGCATGCGAGTCAAGCAACCGGACTCCAAGGGCAAAATTATCATAGAACCACGGAGTTGGAGGAAATGCCTTGCTTCAGGGACAGTGTCCTCCTATCATAGGACAAAGGATTCCAAAGGAAGAAAATTATTACCAAGCAAGTCATGCAGAGTGGGATTGCTTGGGGATTAGAAAAAAATAGATGTCATCTGGGGAGACAGAAAGTAGAAGTGTCTTTGGCTAGGTCCCAGCTGACTTAGCAGGACACGGGTAAATATGGAAGGGAAATCCTGCTGTGTAAGGTGGCGGCTTCCTAGTCCCAGAAGACACTGTGAGGCAAAATGGTGGGGGAACACAGGGCTGGATGTCTAAACAGGATCTACAGCGGGGAGGAGGACCCAGGGAATAATAAAATACCAACCCTGAGTTTGTTCCCTAAACTTGAAGCCCTGGGGCCCCTCCCAAACATACAAAGCTGTTACTTTTGATTTTTATCTGTGGCTCTTTTTTTTTTTTTTTTATGTTTTTGTTTTGTTTGGTTTTGTTTTGTTTTGTTTTTTATGTTTTTCCCAGACGTTTGATTCTTTGTCTATCCCAGGGAACTAGTTCAGCAGTCGAGAGGATGACCACCCGCACCCTGTTATAATGGGACCATTGTCTTATCCTTCTGCCACACACAGATCCCCATGTTAGGAGTACTGTATAGAAAATGATCCTTTCTTAGACTCTGCAATAACAGCTGGGAAACTTGAACATCTGTGGTGTGAGGCATTTTTGAAATCAGCTCCCGTAGCTCCAGGAGACTGGAGACGCATCAGTGAAGTTCTGCTTGGACAGCTACCATCAAGGTCCTTTCCACAAACTGCTTTTCTTCTGCCTTCTTCTTCCATTCCCACGATGGCCCCCAAAGGGCAGAAAGGGCAGGAAGACTTGTCTCATTTCATCAAACCTTGGGTAAACTAAGGCTCAGAGAGCTCACCAGCAGGGGGCAGAGACCAAACGATAGGCTCCTGGTACACACTCCTCTCCCAGCCTGTCAACTCAGTAGTCCACAGAAGCCTGGCCTACTAAGTACTCTCGGGGTCCGGCCTTGATATCTGCAGGTAGCGGAGAAAGAAGTAGGACTCAACAATTAAGAACAAGTCACCTTGGAGAAAATGTGGAAGGCCTTTGGAAAGCCAGGGCCAAAGAGATTAAGTCTCCAGCTTGAGTCTCCAGGTGGCTTTCTGATCTTATGACACAGAAAGCTGATAGCCGTCTTTTGAAGTACAATAAGAGACTCAGTGCTGGCTGAACAAGTGTCTTCATTTCCTGGTGTATCTTAAAGAAAGTGAAACCTCTTTAAGGACTCATTTCCATTAGGGAGCTGTGTCCATTGAGCCACACAATTCGTTTAAGACCGTCTTTTTCTCACATTTAAAGTACTCAGATTGCATTGTTGACTGTGTTCTCTGGAGGTGGTTGGTTTTGTTTGTGTATGTGTGCACGTGTGTTTGTTTTGACACAGTCTCACTATGTAGCTCAGGCTAACCTAGAATTTACCACATAGGACAGGCTGGTCTTGAACTCATGATCACCCTGACTTAGATAAGGGAGTGCTAGGATTACAGACATGTGCCACCATGCCTAGCCTACATTTTTAAGTGACATGTTTATTATAAAAATTAGATATTTTGTATTCTAATGATAACACTTCTAACAATTTTGATTGGTGGATTTTCATTGAATATGTGATGGGTTTCATAAAGAGAATGAATTTCAACATACTAAGTATTTTGATGGTGTTGATCCTCATACACACTCCCCATTCTCCCTCCTACATTTAAGCTTTGCATATAAATGCTTTTCTGTGTCTATATACAATCTAGGGTTCACAAATGAGAGAAACATCTGATATCTATTTTTTTTTTCGAGACAGGGTTTCTCTGTGTAGCCCTGGCTGTCCTGGAACTCACTCTGTAGACCAGGCTGGCCTTGAACTCAGAAATCCACCTGCCTCTGCCTCCCAAGTGCTGGGATCAAAGGCGTGCGCCACCACTGCCTGGCTGATATCTATCTTTCTGAATCTGGCTTATTTCACTTAACATGATCGATTCTTCTGCAAATTACACAATACTGCTTTCTTTTATGATAAAATAAAACTCCACTGTGTATATACATCACATTTCTTTATTCATCCGTCTGGTGACAGACAGGTGGGCTGATTCCTTGACTAGACCTTTGTACTATACTTTGACTTACTGTATAAGCATGGATGGACTATCTGTTCATTTCATTGTCCACTTATTAGTTGGGTTTTTGGCTTCTATATTTTGGATGTTTTAGTTTTAAATATATTCTAGTTATTAATCCTCTGGCTAGTGTGTGACAGTAAAGATTTCTCTCCCATTCTGTGGCTCACTCTTCATGCAACATGTTTTGTTTCCAATGAATGTAAAGGGGATTCTTTGCATTAGAAACTCCCTCTACTATTATAAAATGTTTGTAAGACTAAAAACTATTTCAGCTCTTAAAACCTTAGAGGTATGTCACAGTTTACTCATTTTCAAATTTCTAAAATTTACAGAATCAATGTTGCAAGTATGTTATAATGCAATACCAAATGTGGGGAAGAAAGAGAGAAGATAGGAGGAAGGGAGGAGGAGAGAGCGATGAAGGAGACAAGGAAAGGAGGCCATGGAGTGGGTGCTCTGAACCTCTCTGTAGACATCACTCACAGGTGAGAGCCTGGGATTGGGGAAGTCCTCTGTGGAGGAAGTTCACACTTAGAACTTGTGAAAGTCATACCGATATGTCTACCAGTTCTTTGGTGCTGTGTAACATTCAGATACATTATCCTATCTAATTCTAAAGGCTGTAATGTGACATAGGCCACATGTTTATGATGTAGTTAAATTCTGAGGTTTGATGTAAAAAAGAGAGGATGACAAGAAATGCCAAAGACTATATCTTTTGCCTCTATTAAACACATGATAAGAGTTAGGTAGACGCTTAACATAATTGACAGGAATTCACAAATTTTCAGATCACTTTCAAGAATATATGATTTCTTGAAAAAACTTAATAACCACTAACTTTGCCTGGAATACCTAGGTTTATTAATATCATAAAACTGTATAGTATTGTTACATAAGAAAATTGTGTGTGTGTGTGTGTGTGTGTGTGTGTGTGTGGTGGTAGTGGTATCTATCCCCATTTCTTTGTCGAAGACTTTAATATTTCTGAATGTATGAGAGTCTTTTGTTGGTCACAACAGCCCCCTTCTAACATAAATGAATCCATAGTACTTAGGTGGTACAAGATGGATCACCTGAATGCCTTTAGGATACAGGTTACCAGTAGTTAGCATGTTCATTCTGTCTTCTGGAGGGAAGAGTATATATGGAGTTCAAACATGTGGCCCCCATGCCTCTGATTGAACTCTAATCAGAAGTTCCAGGGAGCAGCCTTGTGGGTGAACCTATCAAAGTCACGAGAAGATGGTGTGTTCTGGCTGCCATGGATGGATGCTCCTGCACTCAGGATCTTTCAGGCTTTGTCCTGTGCACCTGCTCATCTGGGTATTTGTTTGTATCCCTCATTAGAGAATAATAACTCTGAAGGAAGATATCTTGTGTTCTATGAGTTGTAGTGAATCTGAACCCAAGTGAGTTCTGGAAGCCCTGAGATGTGTAATCAAACATGTAAAATTATGATTGGCCTCCTGACCCAGTCTGAGATGGCATCTCCAATAGGGTCTTGTACCAGACCAAATACTCTCCATTTAGCTTGTAGGAGTAGATCAGTTACTTTTTCTGGTAGCTGTGACTTTGGAGGTTCTACCCTAACCTGTATAGCACAAGTTACCGCATCAGCTATTTTTGCTATCACAACAGTTGGTGGAATTTCCCCTCCCGAGTTGGGAGTTCCTCTTTTGGCCTGATCTCAGTTTTGTCTTCCTTTAGACAGACCTGTGCTGAGAAATGGAAATCTATTCCACTGGATGCCAGCATGAGGTGATTTACGTCATCAATCATGTCTAGGGGTTGGGTTTGTGGTTTTTGCCTTTATAAGCCTGCTGCTTTGCAATGAAGTTGAGCCTTGATCAAAACTTTGTCATCCTTGTCCTTTAATTCCCAGACTCCCATTTGAGGTACCTAATTGACTGATGGTCACCGGTCAACTACATGTGACAAAATGTCTCACAAAAGCAACTGAAAGGAAAAGGGATCTGTTTTGGCTCAAGCTTAAGAGGGTGTATTCCATGGTAGAAG
>JADRCD010128554.1:0-10704 GCA_019843815.1 Montemys delectorum | reverse complement strand
AAAAAAACAAACAACATCCCCCAAAACTGAAGAAATACCAAAAAGAGATGTGCTTGTTTTCTTTCTCTACACACATTCCATCATCTGGCTTCCACCATGGGCCTTGAGCCAGAACCATACCATGTACACTTTGAACTTCCAAAGTGTGAGGTAAATAAACCTCTTTACTTCTTCAGTAGTCTATGTCGGGTGTTTCATTGCAGTAATGAAAAGTAGACTAAACACATAGATAAGTGCACACTAGCCCCTATGGCCCTCAACTGAGAGAGAAAGTGTCTTCAGTAACATTGTACACTTGACCTCTGAAAGGGCATGCCCTGTCACCATGCCCACTGAGCCGGCTGGCACTTTCTGCAGAACAAGAGTTATCAGTGAAAATCATTCACACTTAATAACT
Source organism: Montemys delectorum (assembly GCA_019843815.1). Lineage (NCBI taxonomy): Eukaryota > Metazoa > Chordata > Mammalia > Rodentia > Muridae > Montemys > Montemys delectorum. The sequence continues at coordinate 10,307 of JADRCD010128554.1, read as the reverse complement.
TCACCAGCACTCCATCAATACTCAGAAAAATATGGAGCATTGTTTACAGTGGCCTCATTTCATAAGGGAAATTTACAAGACTATTAAAAATTATTAGACTTCTATGATAGGATGGCTTTCACGAGCAGCCCTGCATGACTTCATATCCAGCTCTGCGGCATGTTTATTCTCCGGTTTTCAAAATACCGTATTTCTTCCACCATTAAATTTTATTTCAGTGGCGTTATTTTAAAGCACCAATTTCCCAAGCGCTTCTGATCTTGTAATTCAGCTCAGAATGTGTTGCTTTGGACAAACCCCTGGAGATGACGCAGGTCCAGCCACGGCTGCAGGGACTAAAACTGCGTAATGCACAAGGTTTTTGGGGATTGCGGAGATATGATGTATCTGTCACTGTGGTGGTCCTGTGGTGGCTGAGACTCCCTGGCAGAGCGAGACCGTTCTAACTGGGGATAAGAGGAAGGAGGAAGTATGAGGGTTTGAAGATCACAATGGTCCTTCAGTTGTCTTGGCTCTTGGACACTAAGATCCTTGCCTGTATCTGTCCATGATGGCCACTCACATGTAGGGTATAAGTGTGAATCCTTCTAAATTGCTGACCATGCCCACTTCTCCCCACATTATCAAGGGCAAATGGTGAGTCTTCTTCCTTGAAGCTGAACTAGGGCATGGCCCAAGGCTGTCCTGATAGGAGGGAACATCATTGAGTGACAGGTACTGCTTTTGTTCCAAACTTTTCAGGGCAGAAGACACCCGAGAATATCAGGAGGTGATCTACGACACGCTGAAATGTGTCCCAGGAGCTAGGGCTCTCTCCCTTACCAGATTGAGTGTCCACTTTGCTAACCCTTGTCAAACTTTTCGTTCCCTCTGTTCTTTAGCCTCTGTCTTAGTTTTATTATTGCTGTGATGAAGCGCCGTGGCAAAAACAACTTGGGGAGAAAAGGGTTTATTTGGTTTATACTTCCATATCACCGTTCATTATTGGAGGAAGCCAGAACAGAAACTCAAACAAGGCACAGACCTGGAGGCAGGAGCCCATACAGAGGCCACGGGGAGTGCTGCTTACTGGCTTTTTCGTCATCCCTATCTTATGGAGGCATTTTTCTCAGTTGAGGCTCCCTCCTCTCTGACTTCGTCTACCTTAAGTGTTAAGTTGACATCAAACTAAACAGGACAGCCCCTGTCATTCCCTCTGCCTGAAATGGCCCCAGCTCCTCAGTCCAGTGGCAGGAACCCAGCACTAAGGCCATCCCTATCTGTTGATAAGTGACACCCCCGTTACTGGTTACCTTTCTCAGATGCAGAGCAGTCCTGGGCTCTGTCCTTAGGCTCCTTGACACTGAGATTCTACTAACAGTTGAACAAGTGGCCACAGAAGGCAGCCTACTGAGGGGAGGGAGGCTCAGTTGGCAGTGTGAGCTGGGGCACCCGGTGTAATGCACTCCCTGTCACCAGGAGGAAGTGAGGGCTCTGGTGGCTGGGTTTCTTGTTTCAAAGAAAAGCTAGAAATCTGTTCTCACATTTAAATGTAGATAGAGATTGCAGCTGAAGTAAATTAAATGAAGCCTGAGTTAGCCACTAAGGTCATAGGCCTCACTATATTTCCCACTAGCCTTTTCTAATCGTCTTTCCCCTAATTGGCTCAGGGAGTACCCAAAGTCAGCCCATATGATGGTTAATCTGTAACATAACAAGATCTGGCCTCAACTAAGAGATAAAGCTTTGAGCACACGAGTGAGGGGTTTTCTTGATTAGGTTATCGAAAATAGGAAAACCCACTCTCCGTGTGGATGGTGCCTTCAGGTGCTTGCCTAGACATAAAGAGGTTTGATGGAAGAGCTTTTGCCCTTCCCCTGATTGTTTGTTACGCCATCCCCTTTGCTGTTGCCATCGTTACTAACATCAGAATCCAGCTCCAAGGCTTTCCAACAGGAGCTGAAAACCAGTTGTTCTCTAGGGGTTCTTTGGGCCCTGGGAGTCAGATTGGAACTACAGAATCCTCCAGCTTTGTGGACAGAACAGCTTCTCCATTGTGAGAGAGCTGGAGTACCCAGAATATGCTACATGTAAGCCAATCTAATAAATCCCATTTTAATATATATTCATTCTATTGGGTCTGTTCTCTAGAGAAGCCAGGCAAAAGGAACCCAGGAGAGAATGGGAGGTGAACGCTGAGTGACAGAACAGGGGAGAATCAGAACACAAATCCATCCTTTCTGTGCCATGGTGTCAAGATGCTTTCTGGGACTTGTTGTGCTGATCCACAGGCAACATCTCTGACCACCTTTCCCCCAGGCTCTATAATTCTCGGGTTCCATGATACTGGGTCCTGCTCGTTCCCTCTATACACATGGGGGTTTCCTGTCTGGTCCATAGTGTCTAGATGTCCTTGGGACCTGTCAGACAGCATGCTGGCATTTCTTTCTGGTTTTTCTCTTCATTAATTCTTTGTGAATATCACATCATGCACCCTAGTCTTGCTTATCTTCCTGTCCCATCATATCTGCCCTTTGTCCTTGTAACCCCTCAAATAAAACACACACACACACACACACACACACACACACACACACACACACATAAACACACACACACACACACACACACGCACACACCACCACCACCACCAAACAACAACAACAACAACAACAACAACAACAACAACTACAATGACAACAACCCCCAAAGCATAGAAAACATCTCATTTAGAAATTATAGTATGTCACACTGAGCACGATAGTATCTCTGTTTACCCATCTTTACTTGCAAATGTTCATTGCAGTGAGACATTGGTTTGGTTCGAGATCTCTGGCTTCTGTGACACCATCAATACTAGATCATCATCAGGACTCCTGCTTATTGTACTATTGCCCTGTGTCATAGAGATCCTGCAACTTACTAGACTGGCCCTTTACTAGTCCCAACTGTTCCCCAACAATATAGATTTTGGGGTAGGGCAATTCGGAGCTCTGTATCTGGGCCTATATGGTAGCAGATTAAGCTCTCGAGATCTCATGTCCTTGGGGCTGGTGCACTCATGCCCATACCTCCAGAGCCAAACCAACTCCACTGCACTGCTTAGTCAAGGTATGGAGCCTGATTTCCTAAGTGCTGTAGCTTGTGAGTGGCTGGGACAGCTCCCCAACTCTCATACCTTTAGAGCTGGGTCACAAGTGCTTTTGCCATCTGGGCCATCTCTATTCTGCTGCCCAGACAAGGTGCAGGGCCCGCTTCCTCAAGTGCTTCATATAGTGAGGGGACAGGGCTACCTCTCCAGCTCTCATGAACCCAGGACCAGCTCTTCTGGTTACCGCAGGTGGTGAGGTGAGAAGGGGAAGGGCATCCACGTCTTTTCACATTAGATGAGGTTCAGAGCCTGGTCTCCAAAAGGCTGCAGCAGGTGCACGCTGAGTTGTCTGACCACTGACTCTCCTGTTCCCATGATTCCACAGCTCATGTCCTCCATTCCTATTCCCAGTGTATTCTTCTATGCATCTTCTCCTTACTCCAGGGATAATTATGCTATTTAAGAGCTCCCCAGTCTAGAAGGAGCTGGAACCTGAAGGAATCCTAGGGAAGCCCCTGCCCTTTGCATTTCTAGAATGACTGGACTGGGGCCTTGAATAACATTCTATAGGCTGGAGGCCATGGTTATTTCCATTTTTCTGCTTCCTTGTTTGGCCATGAGACCCAATATTGCAGCACCTCAAAACCTCAATTGCATGCATCTGCATGGAGTGGTTTCTCTGTCTACTGGCTCTCAAATCTGGGGTGAATGTTTAGCTACCAAGCAGCTATCAGCACTCAGCCCCAATAATTAATTGACACCACTTTAGAAGGGCACTGTCTGTCTGTGGTAAATCAGGTGGAGGAAAATGGTTTGTTCTGGGTCAACTGCACTAGGGTAGGTAATATTTCTATATGGTCTATCCCATGGTCTCTTTACAGAGGCAGAACATGTGACCAGAATGGCTGAGGAAAGCCCATCTCCAGAGAAGCCTGTACAAGGAGAGTCCCTGAGAACTCCTCCAGGAGCCTGGTCAGAGACGTTCTGGGTCACTCATAGCTTTTGTCTCTGTGAGTAGCTTTCCATGGTACTGCTTAGCAAGTCTGCAGATCACGGGAGAGTAGAGTCTCTCTACACCAGTACTGATTGAGCTAAGATGTGAGGATGATGCTGAGGACACAGAAGGGTCTTGATCATCATAAAGGGAGGATTTGAAAACTGCTCCTGCCCGCTGTGCCCCAGGAAGAAACCTTTTCTTCCACCTTCCAGAATTTTCTATAGAGCTCACATCCTGATTATGTATGAGAATTCTGGGTCAACTGTTCATTTTAATACTTTTTCTGAGGACCTGGTTTTGATGCATCCCAGGGAAAGCATCATGGTTGTCTTTTTTTGATGAGATGTAAGCCATTTATGTTAGACACTTAGGAACAACCAAGGGAAAATAAAATAAAATAAAGCAGACTTTAGCCCCAACCTGTTGTAGAACTAGATCCTATCTGGGGCCATGAAGACACCAGAGAAGAGGAGACTCAGTATTGAATGTGGGTACAGCAACTGAATTGGTGAAGGGACTGCGAATCTACTGGTCTGGTTTAGAGAAGGTGGTTTGGAGTGAGCTGTGGTAAAAGGAGGTTCAATGATTAGGGAATGGCAGTCAGGTTTTCACATAAGTATTCTTGTGTTTATTATGGGAAACTTATCAAGTTAATTGAATTATCTTCAAGAGATATAAGAGAATAAGAACTAGTATCAAGAGGAAAGACATCTCTTTATACTCGATTATATGCCCTCTGCAGATATCTTCCACATAGTCAGCAGAATGGTGAATCCCTTGCAGGAAGAGATCCATTCCTTCATTAAAAGAGGGAGGCAGGGAGAGTAGGAAGGGAAGCGTGTAGAGGAGAGAGAGAGACAAAAAAAGGGAGACAGATACAGACAGACAGACAGACAGACAGACAAACAGAGAGAACAACAAAGATGCAAACTCATTTAACCACACTTAGACTGGAGATGATGATTTTGACTATTGTCACATAGGAGTCCAAAGTCAACAGTATCTGAGCCACATATGACATGAGCTTAACAAGCATGAGACTGGGCAGCATGTTTGCTTCTTGACATGAAATTCTGAGGTGTCCATGATCTGCTACGAGAGTCTTTAGGGCTTGGTCAGAGCCTGCTAAGAGACAAGGAAACCCTGGAAGATGCTCACCCTAAATTCCAGACCACAACCTCTGTAGTCAGTTGTCTCTACCAGAAACATTTATTAAACTTACCACTACTTTGATTTCACTTGACTCTTGGCTTCAGAATCCCTGATCATGGGGACTGAATATGCTGTTCGTTGCATTAGATAAAAATTATGAAGGATCGTTTGTCTCTGGCTTAGAAATTAGAAGAAAGTAGTGTACTGGGAAGGCAGAGGCACTTGAAGTCACCCTCAGCTTGAAGTTGGATGAGGACTTAGATCCTTCTTTCTGGGGTAGATAGTACAGCATGCCCACACCGTGCGCCAAATGGGCTCTAAGGTGGATACAAGGAAGGGTGCTTCTGAGCACAGAACCTTTTCCATATTGCTGCTTCTTCAGCACCCAGGAGTGGGAGATGGATCAACACCCTTAATTGCTTTGTCTTAGTGCCAAATGTTCTCAGCCAGAATCTCTCATATTTGAGCTGGGTTTGCTAACAGTTGTGATGTGACCACAAATCCAGAAAGGAGTGTTGTGTCAGGGCTGGCAGGGGCGTAGGACATGGTATAGGTTGCCAGCTGGATATAGGGACAGTGCCACAGATAGGCAGAAGTTTTGATGAAAGTGTGTATGGGGGGGGGGACTTTTTGACAATCTCTGCAGTGAACATTTTCTCACTTATATCTGACTTACACACAAAAATACTTGTAGTGTCACAATGTGAAAGACTGGATGGGCTCTCAAGATGATTTTATTTGATATTTTACATACTTTACATTCTCTGTCTCTGTCTCTGTCTCTTTCTCTCTCTGTCTGTCTCTGTCTGTCTCTGTCTCTGTCTCTGTCTCTCTCTCTCTCTCTCTGTTGTGTGTGTATGTGTGTGTGTGTGTGTGTGTGTGTGTGTGTGCATGTGAATGTGTTGTATTGTGTAGCAGGTTCCTCCAAGATTAAAACTATCCATTGTGTATGGAAGCTCTTTATCATCCAGGATGTGAGAGAGAATATGAAACATCCCACCTTGCAGAGAAGCTCAGTAAGCAAACAAGAGCTCCAGGAAGTCCCTGAAACTGACCAGTTCAGTTCACATATCACTCCCCAATCATGCAAGCAGTAATGACTACAACGATTCCTTCAGGCTCTCCAAACTGTCTAAAAAGGGCAGAACAGGCAACCTGCCTGCAAGGAGCTCAGACCACCTAAGCTACCAGGAAAAGACACTCTCCAACATGCTGAGCTGCCCCCCACCCCACCCCAGGTTGTATAGTGTGTTTTCAGGTTTCATGAGCCATTTCTTCTACAATGTAGATTCCAGAGATCATGTCTGTCGATTTGATGGCAAGCACCTTTGCCTGCGGAGCCATCCATCTTGCTGGCCCTACATTCTCATCTTGTAAGTGAAGACACTAAGGTCTGGGTAGGTGGACAGGTTAGTCAAAATAATTCAACCCACAACTGCCTGTTTCTGAGATAGTTTCCATTTAGTGTGTGGGGAAGGAGCTTTTGCTAAAACAGTGGTGGGCTGTGGTGGGCAGAAGGGTACTCCCAACCGCCAACCTAGGGAAAAGAGTTGCTTCCTGTTGAAAGACATTTCCTGAAGTTTCATGTGGCATATCAGGCAACTGTTATGGGGTAGCCCCAGCACTGGGAAACATTCATCTTGTCATAATTTCTCTAGAATCACGAGTGTTGTTATTTGACATTGTTTGATGGTGACCTATAAGGAGCCCACGTGGATGAGACCACAGTAATTCACTTGAGGACTAAAATGCAGAAGATCCAAACCAGCATGAATTTAAGTGCCTTTTTCTGGACAGAGAGGAATGGGTCCGGGCACTGAGAATATTCCACCCGAGGCTGCTACTGAGGCATCAGGAGACCGCTCTTCTTGCTGCAGAGTGCTCGAGTGGGTGGCTGACTGTATTCTAGTTCTCATCAGGACCAGCGCCAGCATCACAGGAATATTTTATTCATTTAAAATCAGAGGAAATATATTTAGAAAGATATTTACAGTGGATGAAAACAAATACTATTAATTTATTAGTATAATTAGAACAAGAAACAAAACACATTTCAGGTGTGTGTCAGCATTTTACTGCCATGCTTATTGTCTTTGAGAACATTTTGAAATTAATCCATGAAGCAGCATTCACATTCCCCAATTACCCCCGCAGTGAGTTCCCATGGGAAAGCAGGGGAATGACAGGCCGCCACAGCTGGAGCATGTGCACTTCATTCATTAGTCCGTAATAAGAATTTTACCATTTTCCATAAAGGTGTCATTTCAGATCTCACCAGCAAAGGAGCCAGGATTCCAACAGGTGTGAAATTTGCATTAGCATATGTATGAGAGAGTAGAATCACACCTCAAATATTTAGGATAAAACTTTTTAATAGCATTATAAAAGTAAAGCAGGTGTTAAATGGCTACAGGATTTGTATTGTCGTTTGGGCCCAAATGTGTCTATTCTTGCAAGACTGCCACACAGAGTGGGTCCCACTGAGGCAAGCTCCAGATGTTTGAGGCCAGATAAGATGGGCAAGAAAGATAGCATTCTTGAGGAGTGGAAGCTCATGATAACACCCCCAGCCTCTCTGCTTGTATCATCTGGACAAGCAAGAACTGAGAACCACAAGCTTCTACACAGACGGAGTTGGCCTCGCAGCAGGCACATTTGGATTTTGTACCACATTCATGCCCTCTTCTGGTCAAAGTCCCCTTTTTCCCTCTGACAAACTGTCTCTGTTCTGCTAGGCGCAGGCTGCCTGAGATTGTTAGCTAGGGTATTTTACCACCCTCACTGCACTAGACAAGAGACAGAATGTAACAAAAGCTAGCCCCAGGGGTTTCTTCCTAGGAACTTGGGCTCTCCAGTGGACAGCAGCAAGGATGAGGGAAGTGCTTAGAGTTGATAAGTTGCCAGCCAGCTCTGCCAGCATGGCTCCCAGGAGTAGCCTTTGCTCTTCTTTCTTACATGCCTATTCATCTGATGTTCCTTTGATTTGATGAGTTCTGTAATATCTCCCCATTAAACTCTACTTTAGTTTGAGTTAGCCAGAGTTGATTTCTGTTGTTTGCAATTAAAGAATCTTGACTGATATAAAAATAACAACGGCAACAGCGAGATGCAGATGTTGCATTGAGTGCTAAGTGTTTTACAGATGTTACCTCGCTCAATGTTCAAAGTGAGGATTTGAAGTAGGTATGATTATTCCTGTCTTGTACCATGGGGTGTTCAGAGTTGTAAGCAGCCTAGACCAAATGATTCTTTTAAAACCATGTTTGTATATTCACTGGAGCTTTCTGTGTTAGTCTAGTACTTATAGAAATAGGACCAAGATAGATGGTATAATAAATACATATATGGACTCTCTCTCTCTGTGTGTGTGTGTGTGTGTGTGTGTGTGTGTGTGTGTGTATGTATGTATGTATGTTCAAGAGGAGTTTTTTTATGAGAATTTGCTTACCTCTGGTTATATAAGGTTGAGAAATCACATAATAGCCCATTTGCAAGCTGGAGAGCCAAGAAAAATGTGATATAATTTAGTCAGAATCTGAAATCCTGAGAACCAAGGGAATCAATGATATAATGCCCAGTCTGAAAAATCAAAGGACCGGGGACTAAAGTGGGCCCTAGTGTAAAGCTTAAGGCTCAGGAAGCAGGGATGCTGGTATCCCAGGCTGGGGAAAGGTAGAATTAACCCTTCCTCCATTTTTTTTAAAGATTTATTTATTATTATACATAAGTACACTGTAGCTGTCATTGAACGTGCCAGAAGAGGGTGTCAGATCTAAGTACGGGTGGTTGTGAGGCACCACGTGGTTGCTGGAATTTGAACTCAGGACCTTCAGAAGAGCAGTCAGTGCTCTTTACCCGCTGAGCCATCTCTCCATTCCCTAGGTTCTCAATGGGGTAGTACACAGAGCCCATACTGGTGAGGATAGATGTTTTTCCCTCAGTCCATACATTTACATGCTAATCTTTTCAGAGAATGTTGTGCTTTGGATGTTAAGTATCCACACATACCACCCCTACACTCTGGTCTAAATGTCTGGTCCCCAGTTGTCAGCATTGTTTTGGAAGGTTGTGGAATCTTTGGAACTCTGGTCTCGTTCACAGAATTGGATTGTAGGAATGAACACGTAGTGACTGTCTGCTTCTGCTTCTGACTTGAGCTGTGCACTGCTTCCTCAACTGAGATGGGAGGAGCCTCAGCCACAGGATCCAAGTCCCATGCCTTCTCTACAACACTAGAATATATCTCCTTACACTGTCGGTTTCCCAAGTTGCTTCTGCCAGCTATTTTACCAGTGACAAGAAAGGTTGCTGATATATTGAATACCCTCACAGCTATACACAGAAATGATGTTTTAGTAGCTATCTGGTCACCTCTTAGATAAGTTGATGAACAAAGTCAATCAGCCCAACCTTGACTGGGACTCTACCTCTTCATCATCTGTCTGGGAGACTCTTGATTTACTGGGGGTCTCCAGCTCAAGGCAAAGATGCTTACAAGTTATCACCACTAATGGCAATAGATGGGCCTAGAAGCTTGGAAAGAAGGCCCAGGTGATTTGAATGGCTCTTTGAGAAGAGTTTCCTCCTCCTTCAGTGTCAGTAGCTCATATGCATCTAGATGTTATTAAGAGAGGGAAACAAATTTTCAGTGGTGGCCAGGATACTAGGTTCAGAGAATTAACTAAAGGCTGGTGAATAAGCATAGGCTGTGCCTACGATGGGATGACACAAGGACTTGGGATGTGTGCATAAAGGAACAAGTCCAAGAGTTGGTTCAGCTGTGGTCCTTTGGAATGCCTTTCAGGGCTGGCTCTGGGTGGCAGGTGGATGCAAATGTTCCAGGTGTTTCAGAATCAGATGAGGACTGTTCCAGTTCAGACAGCAAACTCTAATAGCTACAAAGCCAGGTGCAGAATGAAGGGGTCAGGCGTAATACTGCTAGAGCACGAGGCCTGTGCCATGGTGACAATGATTGGACATCTCAAGGGAGGGCCCAGACTCACTGCTGGAATCACAAGTTCGCAGACAGTTGTTGACAGAATTGATTTGGAGGCAAGAGACCCTTTTAGATAAAATGTGAGAAGGAAA
>JADRCD010128552.1:0-13248 GCA_019843815.1 Montemys delectorum | reverse complement strand
TGAAACCCTACTGCTTAGGAGGGGAGACTGAGGCAGGAGAAGGATGAGTTTCAGGCCAGCCTGGATACACACCGAGATTCCAGGGTTTCACTGCAACAGAAACAAGCCATTCAACACCTTCGAGCCTGGTTTCCTTATAAGATAAATTTCCTAATTTGCCGAAAGTGGTAAACCCCCCATAAATATAAGAGCAGTTCTGTGGTTGGTTGGTTGGTTTCCTCTCCTGAGGAGGAAACAGAGGCCCAGAGCTTTGAAGCAGCTTTCTCATGGACCACACAGTGTAGCAGCCCCTGCTCAGCTGTTTTGAGTCACACGGCCACTTCACACTCGCTAATCAAAAGCGAGCCCTCCTGGTATAGAACCTGGAGGGTGTCAAGCCATTCTTTTTGGATGGATGAACCAAACATTTTAATAAAGAGTTGTTGTGTGTCTACTTGTGTGTGTGTGTGTGTGTGTGTGTGTGTGTGTGGTGTATGTGTGTATATGTACACGTGACCTGTGGAGGCCAGATGCAGTGGATCTGGAGCTAGAGTTACAGGTGCCTATGAGCCACCTATGAGACAGGGATGCTTGGTATCGAACTCCGGTCCTCTCCAAGCATACTATTCACTCTTAACCACTGAGCCATCCCTCCAGCCCTGTGCCAAGCTTTTCAGTTGCTTGCCTTCAGTTACTACCAAGATGGGGTAAGCGACTCATTTCGATGGCAGCTTTTCAGGCCCCTCCCTCTCCACTCACCTGGGGGCGGGGTTGCCTTTAGCTTCACATTCAATCAGGATGTTATCTCGGGGATCCACAATGTGGTCCTTCACAGACTGCTTGGTGATAGTTGGGGGTTGGGTCACTGCGATAGGACACATGCAGCAAGAGTGAGAACTGTGGAGACCTCCCCTGACCTTGGCCTAGGGAGTGGCTAAATAAATTCAAGAGCGTCAAGGGACAACCTGGGCAGCCTGGGCAAGCATGAGAAGTACCCTTTTCTAAAAAATGCAATTTCTTAAACAGGGTTCTAGGGTAGGGACGGATGGCAGAGTCTGAGCATAGGAACCCACCCCTTTACGAAGATCCAGCATCCCTCTAAGCGAGTGGAAACCAGGCTTTCTTTTACCCAAGCTGGCATCCCAGGGCTCAGCACACTGCCCAAGGCACAACAGTTCCTGCTAAATGGGTGCTGAATGGATACAGGAACAAACCCAGCTATGACTTGATGGTAGAACTTAGGGCTGTGATGGTTCTGAGCCACAAGTCTCAACAGATGGTCAGACTGTCGAGGCGAGAGCCAAAAGAGGCTTCAGTCCCTTAGAGTTTCCCCCAAGGGCTTCCCTGTGTACCAGCAAGCTGGTGTTCTACCCAGGGGTGCAGTACCAGTCACTAGCAGATGAAGGAGCTGCAGTAGCTAAGGAGTATCCCAGCCACCAACTAAGAGCCCCTCTTCTGACCACCTACTTACCCCCCTTTCCTGGGGAAGTTCTCTTCCGTCAGTAAAGGACTCACTGTAGGGCTCTAGGCTGGATCAGCACTAGCACCCGTGAAGAGGCCACTAATTTCAAGCCCAGCCTTCTCCCCTGGCTTTTTCCCCACCTCCCAGAGGCTCAGGGGCAGAGAGGCACACCAGGCACTTACGCTCATTCTGAATGCTTGCTGTTAGTTCCATGGGTTAGCATCGGGAGGGGGAGAGAAGGAGAACAGACATTGTTATTGCCCACAGTTGATCAGTGTCTACCGGGTGTCCTCTCGCTCTAGCATGCAAGGCTGGGATGGGGCAACACAGAGACAGCACTGGGTGTGGGGGGTTTCTCCCAGATGCAGAGCCTGGCAGACGAGCCAGGCAAGCCCGGAGAGCAGACACAGCAAACAAATACTTCATGGAAAATGTGTTGTATCCACATAGAGGAGCAGGGCCAGCCACCAAAGGGAGATGTTACTAGGCAAGTCAACACGTCCCCAAATGACAACACCACTTGAAAGGGACTCTTCAGGTGCTTCCTGGCATCTCACACCACTGAAGGATGGGGGAGCCTTGGTGGCCTAGGGTCAGCATGGAGGTGCTGGGGACTTGAGCCACTTCTATGGGTCAAAGGCCCAAAGAACCTGAGGGGCTCTGACTTCCTCACCATATTGCTTCTCTCTTGCACAAAAGCACGTTCTACAAAAATCCTGGTCCTGAATGACAGAATCCTGGCAGGTGGCCAAGCCCAGAGCTCCTTCTTGCGTCTCTCACAAGTAGGACAAAGATGTAGGCTGTACACGTCCTCACCAGCCCCATCTGAGCTCATGAGCCCTGACAGGTGTTGTTCTTGCTTCTCATGCTCTAACAAGCAGAGGAATCACCCTTGGCTAGAGAAGACGCAGGCTCTGTCTCCGAAGGTCTCCTGTAGCACCTGGGTTCTATTTTGTTTCTCTCCATGCTATGGATGGACCCCAGGGCCTTGCCAACACCAGGCAAGTGCTCTAACAACAGCACTACATCCATGCTAACTCCTACATTTCTGACAAACACCTAGTTGGTGCTGAGACCTATGAACCATGCTGAGAGTAGCAAGGTTTTAGATGTGGGAAGCAAGTCTTGGATCAAGCAGATGTGGAGAAAAGACAAAAAACATGTCTCTAGGACTCTTCAGTGTCTTTCCTTACGATACCAGGAGGGAGCACCAGGAGGGAGCACCGTGACACCCTCATGCCACTCTGGTGCATGGGGGGTCTTGGGCTGCCCTTTTCAGAGTGAGTGCTGCTGGGGAGAGCAGAAGGTAGTGCGCTTTTAAAGCAGAGTCTCGGTGAGCTTGATGCTTTCCCACCAGAGTGAAGAGACTTGGAATAGGCTCCGAAAGGAGAGCCTGCAGGGAGCCAGGGCTCACCTAGGCCCAAGAGAGTCATAGGAGAAGAGAAAAAAGACATGAATGAATACGGGGGAGCGTGGCAGGAATGAGCAGGCCACTGTGCAGGCTGCCAGCAAAGGAAAGACTTTGTGGTACAGCTTTAAAAAAGGTTTCATGGGCTAGGTGGAGTGGTCCTCGGAGTAATGAAGGGACATTCTGCTCTTTACCTGTCCAGGTCTGCCTGGGCTGGAAACAAAGGAATGAAAAACCTTAAAGGAGGGCTGGCTCAGCGGGTAAGAGCACTGACTGCTCTTCCAAAGGTCCTGAGTTCGGATCCCAGCAACCACATGGTGGCTCACAACCACCCGTAATGAGATCTGACGCCCTCTTCTGGTACGTCTGAAGACAGCTACAGTGAATTACGCCGGAGCGAGGGAGGCTGGAGCGAACAGGGCTGGCAGAGGTCCTGAGTTCAATTCCCAGCAGCCACACACATGATGGCTCACAGCCATCTGTACAGCTGCAGTGTACTCATACACATAAAATAAATAAAAGAAAGAAAAAGAAAAAGAAAAAAAAAACCCTAAAGGAAAGCCAACAAGGCTCTGAACATAGGTTCTGCGGTGCTCCCACCCTGAACACAAGCTCTGCGGTGCTCCCACCCTGAGCACGGGCTCTGTGGTGCTCCCTGCTTTGGCACTTTCACTTGCACGTGGTTTTCCTGCCAAGCACAGATATTCTAAAAAAACCGAAAGCCGGTGCAGCCGGCACAGGAGGGGACAAGGGAGAGAGGCGGCCAGTCTCCAAACAGGCAGGACTGACATTTAAGCACATTCCTTTTAACCACCAGCTGGGCTCTGGCTTCATTTCAGGACGCAGTGATGCTTGTGGTCCTCATGTACCCCACTCCCAGGCTCTGGTCCCCTCCCAGAGTGTCTTGAATTCGAGGAGGGGTGGTCACATGGCTCCAGTCCTATGGACACTGGCTCCAGAGACAGATGGTTCCTAGGTTTCCCCAGAGGTTGTTTCAGAGCTTTCGAAATCCATCCTTAGAAGTGAGTTAGCCGGGCGCAGGCCTCGTGATGTTGTGGTCCCTGGCGGTGCGGATAGGAGAGAACGCAGGTACTGCCCTGAGTGGAGATCCCCAAGTCAAATAAGAACTGGCTGATTGCCGTCCCCAGCTCATGCTCCTCAGCATCTGCTTGCCTAATGGGACAATGACATCTCAGTCGCCACTGTGCTCCCAAGAGATTTATTGCTGGGACAGAATCAAGCCAGAAGACAAGTGGTGGTGGTGCCGGTGACAGCCTGTCTGAGGTCAAGGACAACAGAGCTTCTCTCCTGTCGCCCAGCTGCATGCTGCTCTTTCCTTTCACAGAGCTGGCTGTCTGGCAATGTCAGGTGGAAAATGAATTTGTTCTTTCGGTTTCTAACCCATCGCTGTTGGGGTGAACCTGTGTCTGCCCTGACTCCAGGGCTCTGCCTTCGTGTCCATTTCTTCCTAGGCTCTGGTAGTTGAGTTCTGGGCTCCATCCTGGGAGGATGGAAGACGGGGGAATGGGCGTGTTACATCTCACAGCCCTGCTTGGATGAGGTGGGGTGGAGCACCTCTCCATTCTGCTGTCCTCTTCTGCGGGCCCCTAGGAGGACATCCTGAATCCCCTTGAGTGGAAGGGAGAAGAAAAGTATACACAAGCTCCCAGGAAACTCACTTTTTGTTGAAGCTGTGCTGGCTGATGAGGTGACCCATTACTTCCCCCCCCCCCCCCCCCCCCGCCAAAGGTCATGCTGTTCTTCTCTGGGCTAATGGGAGGGAGTCACTGGCTTGTGACTTTGCTGGCAAGGCAGTTGGAGCCAGAGGCTGGGCACTTCAATGAGGGATTGTGAGGCCTCCCAGGGGGCTGCTCCAGAAAGCTGCTGTGCCAAGCCCCAGAGTGGAAGCAGGGTCCCAGCTCCAGAGGCACAGACAATGCCCTGAAGGGGCAAATGAGGGAGACACCTGGCAAGCCAGTCTCCAGCCGGATACCTTCAGCCCTACCCTGCCAACAATAGGGGTACATCAGAAACACCTGACGGGTCCCAATCCCAGATGGGAGGTAAGCTTAGAGACCGTGGAAAGGGCTGTAGCTAAGCCCGAGGAGAAACCTGCCAAAGAAGGCCTTGCCTTTTCTGTGTCGTTTGAAGTTCAGTTCTGCAGAAGAGTCATTGAGACTGTCTGCAGTAAACAGGGAGGCACAGTGCTTTACGGGGTGTCCAACCCAACAGCCCAGGCCAACTACAGCCACGCAGAGAGAGATTCTTCCCAAAGAGGAGCTACTGCCATGCGCCGGCTCTGCCTCTTTCCTGCTTCCTACCTGACCTGGCAGCTAAAGAGGGCGCCCGCATCCAGATTCACTTGGGAGAACCGCATGTGGTGCGCTCAGCCGAGCTCGGCGGTCCCTGTCTGGCCTAGGGAGGTCTAAGAACTAAAAGGAAGCAGGGTCAGTGTACCATAGCAGAGTCAAAGGACGCAGACTCCATTCTGACTTTACCACCGTGAGAGGTGTGACCCAGGCAAGCAAGGGCCTGGCCTGTGTGTGTGTGTACCACATAAAAGGATGGGTCCTCCCTGGCCTTGGCCAGGAAGCTGGGAGGAGTGTGTGGTGAGGAAGTCAGGGCCCTTTGCCTTCTGCCTCAGGCAGTACGTGGGTTCCTGTTGCATCTCCAACTCCAGTAGAGCTTGGAAATCCCTATTTTCAATATAGAAGTCCATCCCATGTGTTTCCGTGTTTGCTCTGCAGGCGCCCCTCCTCCACCAGCCCCGGGCATCTAACGGCAGGTGAGTGAGAAGCAGCAGAAGAGAAATGAGTCTTCACCATGTTCTCCATAACCCAATTTCCTCTGCACACTTCTCTCCAGGGACACACCCTTATCGCCACGCTTATTAGGCTGTCTGCCTGGCTGTTAATGAGAACTCTCCTCGAGCCAACCACAGACGGTCACCATGGGAACGCACGCACGCCTGTCTCTCGGCTCTCCTCTTCTCCTTCCGTGTGTACACGCTCAGGCAGCAGCCGTCTTGCCCAGCTCGCTTCTGGGACCAGTTCCTAGTTATTACTGGTCTCTGCCACCCGGAAGGGTAGACCCCTCTCGGATAGCTGGTACTGGGGTGGGAGGGAGGGCTCTGGCTTGAGAGCCATGTGGAACCTTCTTGGAGGCCACCTTCACCTCCCACCTCCTTGAGTCGTCTGTTAAACTGGAGAGTGCCCAAGTCTGTCTTGGGATCACATGGGCTCCACGAATTCCTTGAGGCAGAGGTGCCATACCTGTACCTTAGTTGGAGGAAAGACATCCACCGCAAGTGTCAAAACTGTGGCAAAAGGGGCACATGCTTACAAACAGGGCCAAGGAACAAGGCACCGATCAACAGTAATCAGTGAATACAGCAATTGAGTCAATAGATAGAGATCTAGACATTAGCTCAGCCTGCCAGGTTCAGACAGGGCTCTACCACCAGGAGCAGAAATGAGCCCTCCCCGCTATTGATAGCACCCAGGGAACACAGAAAGAACCTGTGTCTAGCTCTCCTAGGTAACGTAATATGGTTTAATGTCTCATTTGGCTGTGTCTTTGACAAAGATAATGCCCTTCCTAATCCTCTACCCAGCTATTCACCATCTCCCTTATTACTCCAACCACAACTGGGCACCAGCTCTGCTGTATCGAGTTAGGACAGCCTGGCGCACGAGGTCCTGGAAGCTGCCTTTAGAGAGGGTCCATCAAGGCCATGGCTGTGCGGGTGTGAATAGAGGGGACAACTCCAAGTGGCTCTCAGAATCCCAAAACTGGGTTATCCTTGGTTCCACTCAGCAGGTTCCAGGCAACACAGACACCAACACAGCTGAACCACAGTCCCAAGAAGAGGCTCGCGCCCAGCGGAAGTCTTTAGAGAAAAACACAGCTCCGGAAGCCTGGAATCTGCTGTTACTCTCTCTCGCCCGCTCACCTCCCTGGCCTCTCTCCCCAACACCCATTCCTCTAATATCAGGAGTGAGATGGGAAAGAGAGGGCACAGAACTCACGATCCATCGGAATCTCAATGGCCCCTCCGAGGCCGAGGAGGAAGAGGATGAGGGCTACGTGGACCCAAGGTGGCACCTGCTGCCTGGCCATCCTCTGCACCAGGCCCTGCTCCCCGCTGCCCAGCCCCCGGGCTCTCGATGCCTTGTGCCGCTCTATGTGGGCTTTCCAGACGGTGCTCAGCTGGAGAAAGAAGAACGATAGCAAGTTAGTTTCTCTTGACATACATTCTGCTCCATTCACCATCCCCCCCCCCTCCCCAGGGTCTCAAAAGACTCAAGTTGCCTCTTGACCACAGAGCAGGGGATCCTCTAGACTAGAGTTGCTGACCTTGCAACCCAACAGTCCATGGCATGGGAACTGCCCTGTATATTGTAGTGTTGGGAGACATCTCTGGTCTCTATCCATCCAATGTCAGGAGGGCTCAGGCAGCCCCTTGCTGCCAATCAAAAGTAGCTATGGACATTGCTGCTTGTCCCAAGACAAATCCACCAGTAATTGAGACCCACTGTGTTAGAAAAAAAAAAAAAAAAAAAACAACAACCTTGCATAGAGCAGTCATGAAAAGACATACTGGCCTAGAGGCCTGGAAGAGATGTACCGAGCTCAAAGCCTCCCTGGACCATCTGCCGAGTGTGCCTGGAGCAGAATGTGTTTGGGTAAGGACACAAAAATAAGACTTCAGTGATGTTCTTTGGTCCCATGAAGTGGGGGGAGGACTGTCCAAGGAGAAGGCAGAACTCTGAGACTGCCAGACACTGCAGCCTGCCAGCATCACTGGGCCACGCCAAAGGGCAAGGGAGCAGGTTACATCTCCAGTATTCTCCCAGCTTCCCTCAGCAAACATCGGTATCAGCTGGACACACAATTCTACCCCTGCTTTATCTGGTTGGCATCTGAAGGCCAAAGTCAACTGCACACTGGCACACCGACACACCGACACACCAACACACACCAACACACACACACATACACGCACACACACACACACACACACACACACACACACACACCCATTCATCCTAAGTAGGTAGAGAACAGGGCCTGGGGAAGAGCTCGTCAGAGACAAAGCCATCGATGTGGAGCCCTGAAACAGGAAACATCACCAGTCACCGCCTCCCCATGTCAGAATGAAGGATTCTGGCTCATATTCATTTCAGCAACACCACCACCACCATCATGTGTTTCTATGTGTGTGCGCGTGTGTGTGTGTGTGTGTGTGTGTGTGTGTGTCTGTGTGTGTCTGTGTGTGTATGTGTGTGTATGTGTGTGTCTGTGAGTGTGTGTGTGTGTCTGTGTGTGTGTCTGTTCATGTGTGTGTGCGTCTGTGTGTGTCTGTGTGTCTATGTGTGTGTGTATGTGTGTGTCTGTGCGTGTGTGTGTGTGCGTCTGTGTGTGTATCTGGCCTCTATCCACCTACCTCCCTTCCCATGCACACCTCCTTGTTTTTGACCAGCAGTGTTCCAGGCTAGAGCAGCTGTGACAGATTCCTAAGTAGCCCTGCTGCTCCTATCTCTGCTTTCCCCTGTCCCAGTCATCCTCCATCTGTGACCAGAATTGTTATTTCTAAAGTACAAATACAAACATGCCACTCCTAGATACCTCTCGCTATTGTCTCCAAATTCTTTAAAAAAAAAAAAAAAAGATTTATTTATTTATTTTATGCATATGAGTACACACTGTAGCTGTACAGACAGTTGTGAGCCTTCATCTGGTTGCTGGGAATTGACTTTTAGGACCTCTGCTTGCTCTGGCTCGCTCCGGTTGGCCCCCACTCGCTCCGGGTAGACCCCGCTCGCTCAGGCCCAAAGATGTACTTATTATTATAAATAAGTACATTGTAGCTGTCTTCAGACACACCAGAAGAGGGCGTCAGATCTCATTACAGATGGTTGTGAGCCACCATGTGGTTGCTGAGATTTGAACTCAGTGCTCTTACCCACTGAGCCATCTCTCCAGCCCTTGGCTCCAAGCTCTAACTAACCTCCTTTACTGGCTTGAAGCTTCTAAGCACGTGCCTATCTGATCTTTCTCAGCCTCCCCTGGCATGCTGCTCCTCCAGGACCCCAGTGCAGGATGTCTTAACCACTGACTGCCATCTGTGCAGGATAGCCTGTGATCTTGGCCTCTTCCGTTAGGATGTAGCAAGTACTGCTTATCCGTTCCACATCCCCATTTCCACTCCCACAATGGCATCCTTTGCTTTGCATTCATCCCAGAAAGTCATGTGACAGACGGCTCCATACTTGGGAAAGTTTGTTTATTATCCAGCCTCAGGAATTTACCACAGTACCAAAGACACGGGAGCCCCTCAGAAGGTGTCGGACAGATACGAGGACGGGTAAGAAAATGAACGAGTCAGCAAAATAAATGAAATAAGCTACTTAGATAGTATTGTTTTTAAAAATTCTTTAGTAATTCTTTGAGAACTTCACAAAATATAATTTGAATACAGTCATCTCCCCCCTACCTCCTCCATGCCTCCCCTCCCCCATCTCTCTCCTCTCCCCCTACCTCCTCTTCCTTCCACTCCTTACTTTGAGTTTTCATCTTCTTTATTTAAATCCCTTCCAGTCCAGTTTGTGTTGCCTAGCTACTCCTCTGAGTGGGGCCACCCTCTCCCTACTAAGGGTGGCATCGTTAGAGAAAGCTGACTCCCAGGAGCCATTAAATGCCTTCAGCCCCTCAGCTAGTGGTGGAGTTTGTGCTAACTGTCTCCCGCTCCACACTGGGATTTTGTCTGGCTGGAACTTGGACAGGTCTGGTGTGCGCGGGTCTGCTGTGCGCGGGTCTGGTGTGCACGGGTCTGGTGTGCACGGGTCTGTCTGGTGTGCGTGGGACTGGTGTGCGAGGGTCTGTCTGGTGTGCACGGGTCCGGTGTGCATGGGTCTGTCTGGTGTGCGCGGGTCTGGTGTGCGCGGGTCTGTTGCGTGTTGTTCACAGTCACTGTGCATTCATGTTTGCAACTTCTCTGCTGTGTCCAGAAAAAAACAGTGACTATGATGTTATCTACCACTTCGGGCTCTTACAATCTTTCCATTCCCTCTCCTGTGAAGATCCCTGAGTGTGGGGGGTTTGGGAGCTGTGTGCATGCGTGTGTGTGTTGATCTGTTTCTCTGGTGGCATAAGAAAACACAAGCTGGTGAGTGACTGAGATGAGAAAAATCTCCTTCCCTATAGGTCAGACACTGCCAGGAAGCCATTGGGCTGGAAGACGAGAGAGTAGAAAAATCTTCCAAGGATGGGTCCTTTGGCTAGGAGGCATCGCAGCATCACACGGTCAAGTCACCAAGATGGCGCTTGCACTGTCCTCCAGAGAAGCCACTGAAGCTTGTGACTTTAACTTTTTTTCCCAAACCTATTTTTAATGATGGTTCTTAAAGGCTTCCCTTTATCCCACCGCCCACCAGAGGTAGTGGAAAAGAAAGGATACAGGGGGATGGGGAGGGGGGGAGGGCGGGGGGCGGGGGCGGGGAAGTGGACCTGTTTAGAAAGGTTCTTTGAAGCAACTCCTGTCTGTTGTCTGGAAATTGGCAGTTCAGCTCAAAAGTTAGCAGCGGCAGCCCGATCCACTCCACTCGCAAATACTTCACAGCTATGCCAGCACTCCAGTTCCGTAGAGACAGAATAACAAGCAGGAGCCAGCAGCAGTGGCACTACCTAGCTGAGACAGCCAGGCCTCAGCCTCGGCACCAGTCAGCAGGAGGGACCAGGAGGGACACCAGGAGAAGTTCTCGGCTGTGCCTCTCTCAGTAAAGATGCAGGACCCACAAGCAGTGCACAGCTAGCTCTGTAAGCAAGCCTAGCTCAGCCTCCGCCATTGTCCTCCCCTCCAAACATCACGTGTCCTCCATGGGTCTGGCCTCAGCACGTGTGTCTGTCTCAGCTGACATCCCCTCTGCCAATCAGCCCGAATCCACAACTGCAGCACACCACCGGACGTTTTCTGATGCGTTTCTCTCCATGGAGTCCCGACAAGTAATGTTGGACCATGTAAGGTGCGGACCAATACATGGGCGTCGTGAGCGAAGAATCCTTCATTGCATGCCCTTTCACGTGCTTGCTTTAGCAGAACATCCTTTCTCCTGGCTCTGCTTCAGCTAAACGTCCCTTCATGAGCTTGCTCCAAGCAAAACACTATCCAACCGACTTTCCAAAGAACTCTTAAGTTTCCACTTCAGATGCTTCAGCTACAGGGATCAGCCCAACCCTCTAGCACAAGTCCCAGCATGGAGAGAGGTTACACCAGGGAAGACACGGGGCTTCCCTCAGGGAAGGCACGGCAGGGTTCAGTTTGGGCTCCCTGACTACCACGTTTGGCTCAGGGCCTGCCAAGTAGCAGAAGTGATGGGAAAGGCAGGGGAGTTCATTCTGAGAATCCGGATGGAGCCAGGAAGCCAGAAGCTATTCATTAACCAGAAACACATTGGCAGGGAAAAGGCCAGCTGTTGGGGATGTTTGAAATTCACAGCTTAACAGCATAGTAGATAAAGGACATCAAGACGTCAACCGAATCCCGCTGCCTGATAAATCCCTCCTCCTTCGTTCTTGAGAAGAAAGCGCAAAAGTTACTTAATGTTATAAGAGCTATTTGATTTTAACTAATCTCCTCACTTTTCAGACGAGGGATCAAGAGCTGAAGAGAGCAAGTGACTTGCTTAGGATTACCCAGCTGCTTGATGCAAGGCATCCTGCTGCCCAGACCTGGGCTTTTCTACCCAGTTTCCTTGTCTTTGTTACAGAGAAAAGTCTCAAAGTGAAGATGCTATTTTAAAAGGCAGTGTATAGTCTGGCAGTTTTTACAAAACTAAAACAGAAAACTGTCTGTGACCCTTTAATTTCACTCCAAGGTATATGCCCCAAGGATTTAAATCAGGTTTCCAAACAAGTACATGGGCATAGCTTACATCAGTGAGTACAATGGCTGGACAGTGGAGATAGCTCAAACATCCATCTGTGGGCATATGGAGAATAGGATTTGGGTTTATGCACACCATGGACTAGTATCCAGCCATGGAAAAGAATGAAATACTGACATATGCCAGAATGTAGAACAATTCCTAAAACCCATTCAGTGAAAGAGCCCACACTGTCACATACAAATGGTGCCACATATAGGTTCCATATAAATAGCCAGAAACAGTAATTGCAGAGTCAGAACACCACTGGTGGCAGCCGGACCCTGGAGGGAGGCCCAGGGAGTGACTGCTAGTGGCATGGGTTTCCTCTCAGAAGATGAGGATTGGTATGAAACCAGACAGGTGATAGGTAGTTCATGTTGTGAATGTCACTAAATTGTGAACTTAAAATGATTTAGATAAATTTCACACCAAGAGGAGAATGGTATAATATTGGTCTCTGGAACATCCTCACAGGGATGAAGAGGGGGCAGAAGAAAGCTGATGACTGGGAGTGTAGACATGGAGCCCTCAGTGCCCTCAGGCAGGTACCTGCTGCGCAACCCTCCCCACACCCTGTGAAGGGATTTCCATCTGAGTGGGGGCGGGGCTGAGAGCTCTGGCACTGAGCATGGAAGACCCCATGCACGGAGAAGGCAGAAAGGCCTGCCAGGGTCCTCACATCAGCAAGGCCTACAGTTTCCCAGTCTGATAACCAGGGAGAAAGGGGCAAGGAGGGCAGAGCTCCTGGCCTACAGTCTCTAAAGACTGTGTGCTTGAAGCTCGACCACAGAGGCATGGCCCCTGCGTGACCTAGTCCTTCTCCAGGCCTTTCTGATAACATAAGGGGTGTGCGTTCATTTTGTTTCCTGTCACTGTGATAAACACCCCGACAAAAGGAAGGTTTTATTCCCTAGGGAAGAAGGGGTTTATTGCAGGGTATCTCTGTGTAGCCCTGGCTGTCCTGGAACTCACTCTGTAGACCAGGCTGGCCTTGAACTCAGAAATCCGCCTGCCTCTGCCTCCCAAGTGCTGGGATTAAAGGCGTGCGCCACCACCGCCAGGCCACAGTTCTTGATTATAGCCCTTCACCAGGGGAAGTCAAGGCAGCAGGAACTTGAAGGAACTAGTCACATCCATACTCCAGAGCAATTCAAGATCTTCTGTCCTGTCCGGGGAGAAGGTGCCACCCACTGTGGGTGGGTCTTCTCACCTACATAAGTAATCAAGATAATCCCCCACAGACATGCCTCGGTGGCCAACCCAATCTAGAAGATCCATCATTTAAATGTTTCCCAGGCTAGTCAAGATTGTGTCCAGTTGGCAGGGGAAACTAAACCATAGCAAGGGGTGAATGCATAAGGGAGATGATGGGGGTGGGGCTCTGGTAAGAGCCCCTGAGTGGGATGAGGAAGTCCCATTCCCTACAAGGAAAGTGAAGGAGCGAGGGCAGGTGGAGGCTGAAGAGCGGCCAC